>JAQGDG010000235.1:0-230199 GCA_029844215.1 Przewalskia tangutica | reverse complement strand
GAAATTACATAGTGTTGAATATAGTATTATGGCAATGTCTTTTGACTTAAGCTTTGAAGAATGAAGAATTGAACAGTAATCACATAGTAGGATAATAAAGAGAAGAATCGAATCAGAATTACCTAGGGTTGTATTCTGATAGACTTATGTAGCATTCTTGTGTAGTAGAATTATGCTGCGTCCGGTTAGGCGTGTTAACCCCGGTTGGCTTGGTAGCGGAGCCTCGATAGAGAGGAGATTTCTGCTGTTGCGGGGAGAGTCTGCCAATTTTCTGTAGAATATGGAGCGATGAGATCTAGATGTTAATAAGCGCGCGTGGCCTTATAGGTTGAAGTACTACGTGTGAGTGCGATCTACGTGGCTTAAGGAGTAGCCGACGGTTTGGAAGTACTTGGAGCGTTTTGCTGGTAGTCGGCACTCGTCGCGAGGTATGTGAACCTCTTCCTATCTCTTCGGCATGATATGTGTGAACTATGTAGTACGGTAGACGTACATGTGTTAATCGTGTTTCGATTGTTCTTAAAACATAAAGTGTTATAGCGGCTTTATGGGAAGTTGGTTATAACGACTTTATGTAGGTAAGAAAATACTTTGTGGTTTTAAAAGGTAACTAATGTGAATTATAAGCGGCTTGTTATAATAAAGAACTTGATGTATTTCAAAGATTTCTAAATCGTTTTGAAGGAGAGTAACACTTGGTTTTAAAGGTTTTAAAAAGAGTTATACTAGCTTGATGGGAGTTAGGTATAATGTCTTAAGAGAGGTAAAGAAAATGGTTTCTTGATGTTAGAAGTTAAGAGACTTGATCTTATAAGATAAGAGACTTAACTTATTTGTTTTAATGTGAATGTTTGTGTGAAACCTCATTCGTGAGTAATGAGTACTTGGTTTTATTTAAAGGATAATGTTTCTTGATTTGAAATCGTAATGTGTATCGGCAGGATCAACTGCGAGCGTTAATAAAGGAAAATGTATTGAATAATGATGAATTGTATTAAAACCGGTAGAAACCTCCATCCATAGAAACTAAGATGAGACAAAATGATATTACATTTTCTAGATCATAGTTCTTTGTAATAAGAATGTTGTAAACAAGAATAACCTACTCTCGTGAGACATATATTACTCAATTGTTCTAAAAGAAATCAAGTGATTAAGTTTATGAACTATGAAACCATTTGAAAATGAGAAGTTTGAGTAATTGAAACTAGGCAACCTGGAACTTAGGAAAGAATGTTGTTACTTGATTTTGAAAGGAATGTGGGTCGGTCATTCTAATACTACGGTATCGGGTGACTTTGATAAAAGTAATGGATCTCTTTTAAAGAATTTAACGTCGTAGTACTTTAGAGTTAAAACCGGACTTTGGCATAAAATGAAGCGTACTTTGAGTGATGTGAAACTTGCCTATGCTTGTTGTGGTGAAGCTTGCCTATGCTTGTTGTTGTGAAACTTGCCTATGCTTGTGATGATAGCCTTTGTTGTGCAAGTGTGGTGTTTTACGTATTCTGCGTCTCGATAGAGGCGGTTGGTAGTTGAGGTTTCTTCGCTCGGCTGGGTATCGGTGGTCGAGCTCTCGTACTTGCCGCCTCGTGGTGATTCGGCCTCGTATCGGTAGTCGGCCCTCGCGCTTGCCCGTTCGGTATAGTGACGGTCTCGTGATCTGACCTTGGTCCTCGGTGGTCACCCTCGTACTTGCCGGTCGACTCGTGGACCGCCAGTATCGTGAGTCGGCTCGCACTTGCCGTATCGACCGTGTTTGTGGTTGCATTGTATTATTAGCGCGGTCGGATCCGGTAGTTGTACTTGTCAGACGGTTTTTATGACACGGTGGGACACCGTGTTCATGTATACTCCTTGGTATTGTTATATCATAAGCTGCGGCGGTGAGGAAGAAATTCCACGCACGAGTGATAATTTGGAGCGTGAGTCCTGTCTTGATATGCGGTTATATGTTATATCTGTAGTTTGGTCATCATACATGTCTCTGCTTTATATAGACTATATGATTTCATTTCTGATGTTGTGATTTCACATACTTAGTACTGTTATCGACCTCCTTGAAGTGCGTTCAATCTGCATGAGTAAAAGGTACATTGTCGATCCCCGCATAGGATCACATTCGGCGTGTTAAGCTCGTTTCTCGGAGGCTTATCTTTTGGTATGTGTTCCCTGAGTTGTAGGTTCTTGTACATTCGGGGTATGGCGGGGCCTGTCCGTCATAGTTGTTGTAAATCTTAAGTGCATGGCACATTTGTGGGCGGGGTTGTAAAAGGATTAAAGCATTCGGGTTTTATGTATATCGAAGGCAACTGTTTTGGTTGCTTTGTTTATTTATCATGTCTCTCATTTCATGTTTAAAAGTTTTATTTCACTGGTTTTCTCGATGTTGTATCGCTAGGGTGCGAGGGTAAGGCACGATCAGCGAGCCCGATTTTGGGGTGTGACAAAGTGGTATCGAGCAGTTAATCCTCTGAAAGTGTCTCTGCATCGTGTCTAGTAGAGTCTTGATTATCGATGTGTTGTGCACCACATCTATAATCGAGGCTATAGGACATTTAGGATTGGTTTCCATTCTTCTCATTACGAGATCGTGCCTTAGAGGCTGTGATAAGATTGGACCCTCCGACATACCGTTTTACGATTATGCCTCCGCGTAAAACCCGGGCCCGAAGGGCAAAGCGGCGAAGGAGGCTGCGAGTAAACGTGGCGAGACCACGCGATACGAGCCTCAGTCCGCGATGCAGAAGCGAGGAGATGAGTTACAAAGGTGGGCCCGATTAATGGCGAGTTGTGGCGAGACTTGAGGATAGGGCGCGGCGGTTCGATGCACGATGGTTCACCTGATCGAGATAGTTCGAGGCTACGGGATTTTACGAGTTGTAGGCGCCCGAGTTTTATGGGTCGAGGCACGAGGATGATCGCGAGGAGTTCATCACAGCGATTCTGTGGATCATGAGGTGATCAAGGCATCGGAGATCGAGTCGGTGGCCACAGGTTCCATCAATGCGTGATCCGTGATCGTAGTTTGATTCTTGGGAGCTGTCGGGGAGGCATGCACTTCGGTGGTATGGAACAAGTTCTCGAGGCCTTTCTTGCACATTTCTTGCCTCCCGGATGAGGAGGCTCGGTAAATGATTTTTGGTGTTCTGGCGAGCGGGCGTGCGGTTCGGGAGTACAATGTGAGTTTGACTCATTGGCGTGCGTCCGCGTTAGTAGCTAGTATGGAGGATCGAGTACTGATATATTCTGAGGGCTCGATGATTGCCTTGCGCAGAGTTGTTCGGTGTAGCTCTTCATGGGCATGGACATTGCTCGCGTGCGGCGTATACACTTGGATGTGAGGCGGATAAATCGGCGGAATGACCAAGGTCGTGAAGAGGCGAGAACAGCGAGTCCTTTGGTGACTTTCGAGGCGGACCGTCTCGTGGCGAACTAGTTATGTACCTCGCCCGATGAGTGGTCCTCCATGCTTCGGGACGCCGGGATATTGAGGCAGTCGGGGCTCCCGGGTTTCAGATTTCGGGAAGCGAGTGCTCGCGGATGAGGTGCCCTTGTCTCGGTGTGGCGTTTTGGAAAGCTTCATAAGGGAGAGTGTCGTACTAACTCGGGAGATTATTATTTTTGCGGCCAACAGGGCCATCTGGCAAGAGACTGTCCGACCAGGGGTAGCACTGGTAGGATAGCATGGACTACTAGAGAAGTTGCGGGTTCTTCACCTTCCGTAGCCAGCGGGATGTTAGTACAGGAAGGCCGGTAGAGGTCGCGGTGGGAGTTCGATTTTAAGCGGTCCTTGAACCGCCTAGTTTCGTATATCCTTAACCTCTGAGTTTTGTTGTATTGATGTTGTTGATGTGTTTAATGTTATGTTTGGATAGCTTTGTGCTAAAAATGTGATTTAGAAACACAGTTAGTGAAAGGGTAAGTCACAGGTAGTGTGAGATGGAAGTGGTAGCTTTCGTGATGTGAAATAGTAAGATTGTTAGGATCGGGAACAAGAGTTAGCGTGATTGGGGTCGGGTTGAGGACCATTTGCGGGTCAACGTAACCGGTTTAGGGTGGGGTCGGTCTGGGTGGTCGCGGTGGTAAGTCGCGGGTGCTAGGCCCAAGTTTAGATGACCATCGTATGAGTTCGTGGATCGTTCGATCGAGAATCGGTTCGTGAAGGCGGGAATGGCCTTAGGAAATCGAGGTTAGGAGATGACCAAGTTTGGAGGTAGTGACTCGAGGTTGGAAAGCGGCGTTGCGAAGTGTGTGCGGATACTAGAGCGAGTTCGAGTGTTAGTGGCAGTACTACGAGAAGGGAGAAGTGAGCGTGTGTTTTGTGGCGAAGTGTGGCATGATTATTTTAAATGCGTATAGCGGTGAAGACTATACCGGCGCTGTTTGTTTGAGACCTAGAAGGAACATTCGGGGCGAATGTTTCTAAGGAAGAATGTTATACCGTATTTCAGTATATGCGTATGGGCGTCGTCTGAAATTTGAGCCTTAAGTTAGGCATTGGATTGAAATTTGGGCGCAGTGCCGATTAAGTCGTTTTACGGCGAAGCGTTTCCATGACTACGTTGGAAAAATTCCGGCTATGTCATTTAGTATTTTGCGGATTTTTAGAAGCGTGGAACATTTTTGGACCAGCGGGAGGTGACACTTGTCACCTCGTTGGGCAACAAAGAGGAGGCTTGGCCTTGGCGATTGGTCCCTCCTTTTGTGCCTTGCTTTGTGGCTTGTTTTGTGGAGTGTTTTGTGGAGTGTTTTGTGGGTGCACTTGGCTTGATCTTGGCCTTACACTTGCCTTGCACATGGCTTGATCTTGGCCGTTGGTTGGCCTTTGGTTTTGCTATAAATACCCCTCTCTTTGAAGACTTCTTCATCCACTCTTCACTTGCCTAAGTCTTGAGAACCCCTCCTCCCTCTTGTTGACTCGTCCAGAGCCCCTCTCCCTTGTGAAGGCCTTTTGGCGAAACCTTCCACTTTGTGAGCCTAAAGCGAGAACACCCCACTCCTTAGGGTGTTGTTCTCGTGTGGTACCACTTTTGTGGTATTGAAATACTCCTCCAAGTATTGTTATAATGCCCAAATACCTTAGCCTTATACCTTGTAGTATTCCAAAGTTACCTCTATCGTAGAGTCGGAAATACTACCTTTTGTCCTTTTAGTCTCAAGCCGAAACCCTAAGGAAACCTTTGTTGGTTGAAGTTTTGGAGTAGAAGTTAGTTAGAACTTCTAAGGGTTGTTTGGAGCGGATTGGAGCACTCGGGTAGGAGCTAAACCTTGCTCGGGAGCGACTTTAAACTCGGTTAATTTTGGGCTTATCGAGGTAAATATCTTGTCCCCTTGTAATTGGAAATTACATAGTGTTGAATATATAGTATTATGGCAATGTCTTTTGACTTAAGCTGAAGAATGAAGAATTGAGCAGTAATCACATAGTAGGATAATAAAGAAGAAGCGAGCTGTAATTACCTAGGGTTGTATTCTGATGAGACTTATGTAGCATTCTTGTGTAGTAGAATTATGCAGCGTCCGGTTAGGCGTGTTAACCCCCGTTGGCTTGGTAGCGACCTCGATAGAAGAGGAGGAGATTTCTGTTTTGCGGGAGAGTCTGCGAATTTTACGTAGAATATGGAGCGATGAGATCTAGATGTTAATAAAGCGCCTTGTGGCCTTATAGGTTGAAGTACTCGTGTGGTGCGATCTACGTGGCTTAAGGAGTGGCGGCGGTTTGAAGTACTTGGGCGTTTTGCTAGTAGTGGCACTTTCGTCGCGAGGTATGTGAACCTCTTCCTATCTCTTCGGCATGATATGTGTGAACTATGTAGTGCGGTAGGCGTACATGTGTTAAGCGTGTTTGATTGTTCTTAAAACATAAAGTGTTATAACGGCTTTATGGGAAGTTGGTTATACTTGACTTTATGTAGGTAAGAAAATACTTTGTGGTTTTAAAAGGTAACTAATGTGAATTATAAGCGGCTTGTTATAATAAAGAACTTGATGTATTTCAAAAGATTTCATCGTTTTGAAGGAGAGTAACACTTAGTTTTAAAGGTTTTAAAAGAGTTATACTAGCTTGATGGGAGTTAGGTATAATGTCTTAAGAGAGGTAAAGAAAATGGTTTCTTGATGTTAGAAGTTAAGAGACTTGATCTTATAAGATAAGAGACTTAACTTATTTGTTTTAATGTGAATGTTTGTGTGAAACCTCATTCGTGAGTAATGAGTACTTGGTTTTATTTAAAGGATAATGTTTCTTGATTTGGAAATCGAATGTGTATCGACAGGACCAACTGCGGCGTTAATAAAGGAAAATGTATTGAATAATGATGAATTGTATTAAAACGGTAGAAACCTCCATCTGCATGAAACTAAGATGAGACAAAATGATATTACATTTTCTAGATCATGGGCTTTGTAATAAGAATGTTGTAAACAAGAATAACCTACTCTCACGTGAGACATATATTACTCAATTGTTCTAAAAGAAATCAAGTGATTAAGTTTATGAACTATGAAACCATTTGAAAATGAGAAGCTTGAGTAATTGAAACTAGGCAAACTGGAACTTAGGAAAGGAATGTTGTTACTTGATTTTGAAAAGGAATGTGGGTCGGTCATTCTAATACTACGGGTATCGGGTGACTTTGATAAAAGTAATGGATCTCTTTTAAAGAATTTAACGTCGTAGTACTTAGAGTTAAAACCGGACTTTGGCGTAAAATGAAGGTACTTTGAGTGATGTGAAACTTGCCTATGCTTGTTGTGGTGAAGCTTGCCTATGCTTGTTGTTGTGAAACTTGCCTATGCTTGTGATGATAGCCTTTGTTGTGCAAGTGTGGTGTTTACGTGTTCTGGCGTCTCTCGATAGAGGCGGTTGGTAGTTGAGGTTTCTTCTTGTTCGGCTGGGTATCGGTGGTGGCTCTCGTACTTGCCGTCGTGGTGATTCGGCCTTGGTATCACGGTAGTCACCCTGACTTGCCAGTTCGATATAGTGACGAAGTCTCGTGATCTGACCTTGGTCCTGGTGGTCACCCTCGTACTTGCCGGTCGACTCGTGGCCGGCCTTGAGTATCGGTGAGTCGGCTCTGTGGCTTGCCGTGTCGACCGTGTTTGTGGTTGCATTGTATTATTAGCAGCGGTCGGATCGGTAGTTGTACTTGTCTGTCACGGTTTTATGACCACAGGTGGGACACGTGTTCATGTATACTCCTTGGTATTGTTATATCATAAAGCTGCCGTGATGAGGAAGAAATTCCACGAACGCAGTGATAATTTGGAGCGTGAGTCTGTCTTGATATAGCGGTTATATGTTATATCGTAGTTTGGTCATCATACATGTCTCGCTTTATATAGACTATATGATTTCATTCTGATGTTGTGATTTCACATACTTAGTACTGTTATCGACCTCCTTCGGGTGCGTTCAATCCGCGAGTAAAAGGTACATCGGTGTCGATCCGCTTATAGGATCACATTCGAGCGTGTTGGGAAGCTCCGTTTCTCGGAGGCTTATCTTTTAGTATGTGTTCCACGAGTTGTAGGTTCTTGTACATTCGGGGTATGGCGGGGCCTGTCCGTCATAGTTGTTGTAAATCTTAGAGGTGCATAGAAGCTGTTGTGGCGAGGTTGTAAAAGGATTAAACTGATAGGGTTTTATGTATATACTGAAGGCAACTGTTTTGGTTGGCCTGTTTATTTATCATGTCTCTCATTTCATGTTTAAAAGTTTTTATTTCCGCTGGTTTTCTCTGATGTTGTATCGCTAGGGTGCCCGGGGTAAGGCACCAGTCACGGGCCCGATTTTCGGGGTGTGACACATGGTGCCACATCATAAACAAGAGCAACAATAGGTAAACTGTAACAGGTCTTTTCTAGGCTGCGAATGATCGAAGCAAGGCTAATCTCCCATAGTATCATTATGCATGCCTAATCCTGGACTCCCGCAGTCCGCATAGGCCACTCACATAGGCCCGCATGGGGTATTCCCCGCATTGAGGGTAGCTACTCCTCGGCATCGCCCCGACTCGTGGTCGCGTGGCCACATAGACCGCATGGCCACAAGGACCGCACACTAACCTGGAACTCTCGTAGCTCCGCATAGGCCCCCGGGACCCGCATGAGGTATTCTCGAATCATAGTCACACAGACTGCCTGAGCTATACCCCGCATCGGAGGGCAGCTTAACCCCCGGTATCATGTCAAGAGGTGAGTGATATAATACTAACGTAACAGCTTATCGTTAAACAACATAAGCACAATAAGAATAACCTCTTTACACAAATGTTTACAAGATACTAACACTCACAGCATCACAATATATCTACTCAACAAACCATCTTATTATACTTTCCAGAATCAATACAAGTCTTTCATAAACACATAAGTAAACTGTTCCTTTTATCTTTCTTAAGTCGTTATACCTAACTTCCCATAAAGCTAGTATAACTCTTAAGCTTTTTGTTTTAAAAACAATTATTCTTCTTCTTTCAAAAATGATTTATAATTCTTTTGAAAAGACTTTAAGATTCTTATTATTCAGGCTTAAGTCAAAAGACATTGCCGTAAAACTACGTCCAGTTAACACACGTACGTCTACCGTACTATATATATATTTAAAATATCATGCTCAAGAGTATAGGGAGAATCACATACCTCCTCGGCGAAATCCACCTGCCAAGTCGAATATGTCGCGCGCAGAGAATCAACCTATAATAGTCAGGTACGTCTATCAATGTCTAGACTACTCTGTAGACTATTCTAAGCAGAGGGTTCTTTTATTCTACGGAAATTTGGGCAGCACTTCCCTACCCGTCAAGCTACACAAGTCTACTGTAAATACTCTATGTAAATCTGATTCAATTCTTCCTTATTAAACTTCTGATGTGATTTCAGTTCAATACTATTCTGTATTATCCTTCAGTGTAATTACAATTCAATTCTCTTCTTTAATATCCTTCTATGCGTTTTATACTTATTTCTATACTTCTATTGTATGTATTCTATAATTACAATAGAAGGATAAGATTATTTACCTCTATAAGCCCAATATTATCCAAGTATAAATGTCGATCCTGAGCAAGGTTTAGCTCTGTCGGTACGCTCCAATCCGCTCCAAGAAACCCTTAGAAGTTTCTACACAACTTCTACTTTCTACTTCAACCAACTATGAAGTTTCTCCTAGGGTTTCGTTTAGTGGCTAAAGGAGTATAGTAGTATTTTCCGGACTCTAAGTATAAAGGTAACTTTGGAAATACTACAAGGGATTGGCTAAGGTATTTTTGGGGATAGTAACAATACTTGAGAGTATTTCTACCAAGAGGGGGTGCCTCGGCTAGAAACTACAAAGGGGAGGAGAGGGTGTTTGGCTAGGCTCTTTTGGAGGAGAGCTTTGGACGAGAGCTCTTAAGGGAGAAGGGGGATTTTGAGACTTGGAAGATAATTTGTGGATGAAGAACTTCTTCAACTTAGGGGGGGTATTTATAGGGCCTTCAAGGGCCAAGATGAAGCCAAGTGGTAGGCAAGTGTAAGGTGGAGATTTAGGCAAGTGTCCTTATCCATCTACTACACAAATATCCTACCAACTCCTTGATTAATGGAAAGGCACAAAAAACGTGCCAACAATGCCCAAGTTGCCGTCCACTTGAGGGTGACAAGTGTCACTCTCTCGTTGGTCCAAAATATTTCATCTCTCGGAAAAATCCGCAAAAATAATAAATGACATAGCCGGAATTTTCCCTACGCAAAGTTTGGAAAATGTTTCGTCGGAAAACGATTCTTTTTGATAAGTGTGCACAATTTCGTCCCTATGCCTACTTTAAGGCTCAAACTTTTTGTACGTATGCCCTTACGTACATACTCTGGAAATACGGGGTATAACATTCTCCCCTCCTTAGAAACATTCGTCCCGAATGTTCCTTCCCAAGACAGATAATGATAAGGTTCTTCATAACTTAAACAATTTGCCACACATGGCCACAATACAACACTTAAGCAAATATGACAATGAAAATTTACAAGTAGGAAAGTGAGTTACCTGGAGGTGTGGGGAATAGGTGAGGATACTTCTGCCTCATTTCCTCCTCAGCTTCCCATGTCATCTCCTCCATGAGCTCGTTCCGCCACAGAACTTTGACGGAAGCCACGTCCTTGGTCCGCAGACGCCTAACCTGACGATCGATTATTGCTATGGGAATCTCCTCATACGATAACCCCTCGGTCACACCGACATCGTCAATCGGGTGCACTACAGATGGATCCCGATACATCTCCTCAAAGATAGAAACATGAAACACCGGATGCCGCCTCCGGATCGGACGGCAGATCCAACTCATATGCAACCTGCCTACCTGCGGACAATGATGGCCCAATGTACCTTGGGTGAGTTTCCCTCTCTTCCGAATCTCATCACACGCTTCATGGGTGACACTTTTCAGAAAACCCAATCATCAACCTCGAACTCCGGATGCCGACGCGATGATCTGCGATATGACTTCGACTCCACGAAGAATCGGCGCTCTGGATAAGCTTCACCTTATCCATCACTGCTGCACCAAATCTGGTCCCAATCGCACCTCGCCCACATCGAACCAGCCTATCGGCGACCGCACTTCCTCCCATACAAGGCCTCATAAGGCGCCATCGAATCTGGGTGGTAGCTATTATTATCAAACTCAGCTCAACTAGAGGCAAATGATCCTCGGCTACCTGAAATCAATAACAAAGGCTCACAAAGCATATCTCAAGAGTGCGGATAGTGCGCTCGGCTGTCGATGCCTGCTGTGGATGGAATGCGCATCGAGCTCACGTGCGTCCTAAACCCTTTTGGAAAGACCTCAGGAAGTTAGCCGTAAACGGGCTCCTCATGCGATATGATCGAAATAGGGACTCCATGCGATCGATGATCTCGGATGTAAAGTCGGCATAATCCTCAGAAAAAGTCATCGATGGGAAGGAAGTGGGCTGATTTAGTCGACTGTCGACGATAACCCATATAGAATCATGTCTCTCCGAGTGCGAGGTAATCCTGTGATAAAGTCCATGTTGATCACCTCCCACTTCCAGGTCGGGATCTCTATCGTCTGCAACAAACCACCAGGCCTCTGGTGCTCTACCTTCACCTGCTGACAACACGGGCACTGAGCTACGAACTCTGCAACGTCCCTCTTCTAGCCATCCCACCAATACACAGATCTAAGGTCGTGGTACATCTTGGTCGACCCTGGATGGATAGAGTAACGCGCGCTGTGTGCTTCCCCTAGAACCTGCGCCAAGTCCCGCAATATCCGGAACACACAACGCCCTCAAACCTTAGCACCCCATCGTGCTACCTCAAGGACCGCTTCCTCACGAAGAGCCATATCCCGGTACCGTGTCAAAACTGGATCCTCAAACTGTTGCCTCTTCACCTCCTCGACGATGGAAGACTCGGCAACATCTCGAACTCGAACCCCACTGCTATCAGAATCAATCAAACGGACACCAAGGCTCGCTAACTGATGCAAATCGCGAACCAGGCCCCTCCTTTATGGCTGCACATCTGATACACTCCCCATCGACCTACGACTAAGAGCATCTACCACAACATTGGCCTTCCCCGGGTGGTACAGGATGTCAACATCATAATCCTTGAGCAGCTCTAACCACCGTCTCTGTCGTAAGTTCAGCTCTCTCTGGCTGAAGATATACTGGAGGCTCTTGTGGTCTGTATAAATATCCACATAAACCCCATACAAATAGTGCCTCCAGATCTTCAAGGCGTGAATCACCGCTACCAACTCCAAATCATGGGTGGGATAGTTCCTCTCAAGCTTCTTAAGCTGTCGGGATGCGTACGCTATAACCTTACCCAGCTGCATCAACACACATCCGAGACCGACGCCTGACGCATCACAATACACTACATAACCGTCTGGACCCTCTGGAAGTAAGAAGCAGGGCGATCGTGATCTCTCGCTTTAATGCGGAAACCCGCCACAAGCATCGATCCATTGAAACTTAGCGCCTTACGAGTCGGCCTAGTCAATGGTGCGAGATAAAGCAAACTTCTACGAACCGCCGATAGTAACTGCAGGCCTGAAGCTGCGCCTGCGCCGGAGTAGTAGGTCGAGCCAACTCGATCGCCTCGATCTTGGTCGTATCCACCGAATACCATCGGCCCGACAATATGCCCAAGAAAAGCCACGAAGTCAACGAACTCACACTTGAAAAATTGGCGTCTCGCTGGTCTCGAGAACTCTCACCGATCCTCAAATGCTCCGCATGCTCCTGCTCTGAGCGGGAATAAACCAAGATGTCATCGATGAACACAATCACAAACGTGTCCAAAAATGGCTTGAACACTCGGTTCATCAAATCCATGAATACCGCCGGAGCATTGGTCAAACCGAACGACATAACCCTAAACTCATAGTGCCCGTACCGGGTCCGGAATGCAGTCCTAGGGATGTCCGACTCTCTGACTCGCACCTGATGATAGCCCGATCGCAGATCAATCTTGGAAAAACATCTCGCACCCTGCAACTGATCGAACAAATCATCAATCCTGGGAAGGGGGTATCTGTTCTTAATGGTCACCTTGTTCAGCTGCCTGTAATCAACACACATGCGCAGCGTCCCGTCCTTCTTCTTCACGAACAATCTGGCGCTCCCGGGGAGAAACACTAGGCACGATGAAGCCGCTTCTCCAAGAAATCTCTCGGTGGTCCTTCACTCTCTCAACTCGGCGGTGCCATTACGTATGGCGGAATGGAAATAGGCGAGTGTCCGGCAACATCATCGATACAAAACTCTATCTCCTCTCGGGAGGATATCCGAGGTCATCTAGAAACACATCCGGGAACTCTCGACTCTGGGCCCGAAAATCTGCAGCGGCCTTGATTATCAAACACCGAATGAGATGGTAGATATACCCTTCGCACCATCTTTCTAGCCTTGAGGTAGGAAATAAACCTACCACCGGCGTCTGATGTTCCTCCCACTCAACAACCGGCTCCTCAGAGCTGGAACCGTACTACTCTCCTGCGGTCTACATTGGCGTAGCAGAAGCTAGCCAATCCATACCCATGATCACATCGAAATTAGTCATATCCAACTCTATCAAGTCGGCTAGGGTCCGACGATGCATATAGTCATTGGACAAGCCCTATATACCCAGAGCTACCACCGATCACCCATCGGCGTAGCTACCTCGAAAGGGTCTATGGACTCGTGCTCTATCCCTATCCTACTAGCAACAAGAGGAGATATATAGGACATAGTAGAACCGGATCTATCAAGGCATACACGTCGACAGGCCCGATAAAGTACTGTGGCGACATCGGTGAGGCCTCACGGTCTGCCGGTGGACAAGGCATATATGCGATCGAGGACCTTCGGGACCCGCGACCACGACCTGCCGCGACCTGCTGGCCCATGAGTACCGCCTCGGGGCGAGTAACTGTAGGAGATGAAGAAGACCCAGCGAAAGGACCACGTGGTGACCCCACCCCTGCTGCGCCCTTGGTGGACGGGCTCTCGCAAAGTGACCTGCTGGCGCAATCGTAACAAACTCTCGGAGCGGTACCACAATTCCGTAATGGGATCTGCATCGGCCCACACCGGAGGTGGTCCGTCGGCTAACACTCGGCTACTGGACGTGCGAAGTCACGGCCACAGTGCGCCCTCGAATATCTGGTTGTCACGAGGCGGTGTAGGAGTGCTCTGGTGGGTTGTGGTGCAAATCTAGGCTTCTTTGGCCGATCCACCCCGATAGCTACCAAAAGATCCTGCCGTCTGGCCTTAACCTGCTTGTCACAACCCGTCGGCCTACGCTCCTCGCATCCAGTGCATGAGCTGCGTGCGGGTAATGTCCATGCACGGTGAAGAGCCACACCGCAAGACTTCGGCCATATAATCATCTAGCGGTGGCGTGGCGATGCACCACATCCTCCATATCGCTACCAATGCGGGGACATATCGAGCCAACGAATCGAACTCAACATTGTACTCCTGGCGTGCGTCCTCTCTGTCGGCAAACAAAAATCTGCCGCGTGCCTCCTCATCCGGAGGCAAGAAGTGAAGTGAGAAAGGCCTCAGGAACTCGTCCCAGTAGGCGGGACGCGTGCTCTCCCCGGGATAACTCCCACGAATCAAACCAATCGACTGCGGTATCACGCAGCCGATGCGAACCGAAGATCACAGACTCGGTCTCTGAAGCCTTGATCACCCGTGATCTGTATGGCGGCGGATGAACTCCTGCGGATCATCCTCGCCGGCCTCGAGTATAACTCTGGCGGGCTACAACTCGGAAAATCCCGTAGCCTCAAACGCTCGATCTCGGGTGAGCGCAGTCTTCGCTGGGCCCGATGCTGCATCCGGCCTATCCTCATGTCGCTACAATCACGGCCAATAACTCAGCCATCTCTCGTAACCCGTCTATCGCTCCGGTGTGGGGCTGGAGGTGTATCTTGTGGTCTCATCGACCCGCTGCTGCGGCCCTAAACCTGCTTTGGGGCGGCGGCGTCGTGGAACTCGCCGTCTCGGGTATAGGCGGGCTGTGCCCTCGTGACTCTAGGTGTCCACTAGCGCCTCCTTGCCTTGACCTTACGGGCGGGTTGCCTTACGTGGAGGCATAATCTACGAGAAAGGGATACGTTAGAAGGGTCAACTTATAACACGACTACGAGAGCGATCTCGAATGAGAAGAATGGAAACCAATCCTAAATATCCTATAGCCTCACGATTATTGGTGTGGTGCACAACACATCGATAATCAAGACTCTACTAGATACGATGCGTAGACACTTTACGAGGATTAAGCGCTCTGATACCACTTTTGTCACGACCGTTTGGGGCGTGATCGTGCCTACCCGGGCACCCAGTAGTCATACATCGAGAGAAAATCGGAATATAAAAACAAGACATGAAACGATTGTAAAATGAGACACGCTTTTATCGAGGAAAATGTCGCCTTTCGGCATATATATATATGAACCAAAATCTGGCGATTACATCCCAGTATGCAATAGGACTACTGACCTCTAAGAAGATAAACAACTATGGCGGGGCGGGGCCGCCATACCTGAATGTACAACTATCTACAACAGCGGGAGATCATACAAAGTCGAGCCTCGGAGAAGATGGAGCTCACGACACCAAAGCAAAAGATCCTAAGGATGCGGATCTAGCACACCTTTCCCTTACTGCGGCATGAGCGCGGCCCAGAAGTCGATCAGTACCAAGTATGTGAAAGCGTAAAAAGTACTTAAATGAAATCATATCAATTTAAAACCAGTTTTTACAAATATGCATGAAACAACCAAGGTAACCGCACATGGTGCCACATCATAAACAAGAGCAACAATAGGTAAACTGTAACAGGTCTTTTCTAGGCTGCGAATGATCGAAGCAAGGCCAATCGCCCATAGTATCATTATGCATGCCTAATCCTGGACTCCATGATCGCGCATAGGCCACTCGCATAGGCCGCATGGGTATTCCCGCATCGAGGTAGCTACTCATCGGCATCGCCACGGACTCGTAGTCGCGTAGCCACATAGACCGCATGGCCACAAGGACCGCACACTAACACTGGAACTCGTAGCTCGCATAGGCCCGGGACCGCGTGAGGTATTCTCGAATCATAGTCACCTTTGCACGAGCTATACCCGCGTCGGAGGCGACTTAACCCCGGTATCATGTCAAGAGGTGAGTGATATAATACTAACGTAACAACTTATCGTTAAACAACATAAGCACAATAAGAATAACCTCTTTACACAAATGTTTACAAGATACTAACACTCACAGCATCACAATATATCTACTCAACAAACCATCTTATTATACTTTCCAGAATCAATACAAGTCTTTCATAAACACATAAGTAAACTGTTCCTTTTATCTTTCTTAAGTCGTTATACCTAACTTCCCATAAAGCTAGTATAACTCTTAAGCTTTTTGTTTTAAAAACAATTATTCTTCTTCTTTCAAAAAATGATTTATAATTCTTTTGAAAAGACTTTAAGATTCTTATTATTCAGGCTTAAGTCAAAAGACATTCTCAGTAAAACTAAATCGATTAACACACGTCACGTACTATATATATTTAAAATATCATGCTCAAGAGTATAGGAGAATCACATACCTCCTAATGAAATCCACTGCCAAGTCGAATATGTCGTGTGAGAGAATCAACCTATAATAGTCGCACGTCTATCAATGTCTAGACTACTCTGTAGAATATTCTAAGCGAGAGGTTCTTTTATTCTACGGAAATTTGGGCAAGACTTCCCTACAGTCAAGCTACACAAGTCTCTGTAAATACAGGTCTATGTAAATCTGATTCAATTCTTCCTTATTAAACTTCTGATGTGATTTCAGTTCAATACTATTCTGTATTATCCTTCAGTGTAATTACAGTTCAATTCTCTTCTTTAATATCCTTCTATGCGTTTTATACTTATTTCTTTACTTCTATTGTATGTATTCTCTAATTACAATAGAAGGATAAGATTATTTACCTCTATAAGCCCAATATTATCCAAGTATAAATGTCGATCCTGAGCAAGGTTTAGCTCCTAATCGGTACGCTCCAATCCGCTCCAAGAAACCCTTAGAAGTTTCTACACAACTTCTACTTTCTACTTCAACCAACTATGAAGTTTCTCCTAGGGTTTCGTTTAGTGGCTAAAGGAGTATAGTAGTATTTTCCGGACTCTAAGTATAAAGGTAACTTTGGAAATACTACAAGGGATTGGCTAAGGTATTTTTGGGGATAGTAACAATACTTGGAGAGTATTTCTACCAAGAGGGGGGGTGCCTCGGCTAGGAAACTACAAAGGGGGAGGGAGAGGGTATTTCGGCTAGGCTCTTTTGGAGGAGAGAGCTTTGGGCGAGAGCTCTTAAGGAGAAGGGGATTTTGAGAATTGGAAGATAATTTGTGGATGAAGAACTTCTTCAACTTAGGGGGGGTATTTATAGGGCCTTCAAGGGCCAAGATGAAGCCAAGTGGTAGGCAAGTGTAAGGTGGAGATTTAGGCAAGTGTCCTTATCCATCTACTACACAAATATCCTACCAATTCCTTGACTAATGGAAAGGCACAAAAAACGTGCCAACAATGCCCAAGTTGCCGTCCACTTGAGGGTGACAAGTGTCACCCTCTCGTTGGTCCAAAATATTTCATCTCTCGGAAAAATCCGCAAAAATAATAAATGACATAGCCGGAATTTTCCCTACGCAAAGTTTGGAAAACGTTTCGTCGGAAAACGATTCTTTTTGATAGGTGTGCACAATTTCGTCCCTATGCCTACTTTAAGGCTCAAACTTTTTGTACGTATGCCCTTACGTACATACTCTGGAAATACGGGGTATAACAGGGGGGAAGAATGTTACACCCCGTAAGTCCAGGACATGTATAAGAGAATGTACATAAGGAATCAAGACCTGGAAATTGGTACGAAAGGAAGAATTGTTTTTCCGACTGAAAATCTTCCGGACGTCGGAAAGGAAAAATGTTCGTTGTTGAGAATTGGATTCTCAAAATGTATTATTTGAGGAATATGGAACTTTTAACATTATGGAAATTTATTTTTACGGATTTGGTCATGTGGGGCCCACCCGGGGAATTTTACGTTTTGCGGGGCCCACGAGGGTTACAGAATTTTATGGACGAATGAGAGGGAGACACGTGGCACCCCCACATATGGTCTTGGACGAAATTTAGTAAGGGTAGAATGGTCATTTACCATGGTGGAAGATAATTCTTGCTAAGCTTGATATTGTTGACCAAGTCAACTTGCCACTTGTGCTTAATCCATGTGATCTTCATCTTAGCCACCCATTTGTTTAAGTCTAAGCCTTCCATTGTGTTATATAAGCATACCACTAGTTCAAGACTAGTCTTGAACACTTAGAAAAAAATTAGAGAAGCTTTGTTCTTGCAAGAGTGCTCTCGGGTTTGGTCCATAATCCACAAGAAAATTTTGTAGTTTTGATCCTTTGTTCACAAGACTTAAACCCAATGTCCCTAAGGGTATTATAAGGATATCTCAATATAAAGATTTAGGAAAAACGACGTTTTCGTATTAGTCGCAGGGCGGAAACTTAAGGAGTTCTTCAACTTTGAAGTTGGAACTTGAATGTCAAGACCCGTTCCGGGGCCCGTGACTGGTGCCTTACCCGGGCACCCAAGTAGTCATACATCAGAGAAATCAGCGGAATATAAAACAACCAAGATATGAAACAGTATAAATAAGACACGCTTTAGGAAAATGTTGCCTTTCGGCAGAGATGTATATAAGTACCCCAAAATGAGCGATACATCCCAACCTTACAACAGTCTACAGACTCTAAGAGTTTAAAACAACAATGGCGGACAGGCCGCGCCATAACCACGAATGCAAATATCTATAACGACAGGGACCATACCAAAATGCTAAGACTCGAAAAAGCGAGCTTTCCCAACGCTGAAACGGTGATCCTAAGAACGGATCAACGATAGAGTACCTTTACTGCGCATGAACGCGGCCCGAAGGAGGTCAAGACAACAGTACCAAGTATGTGAAATCAAAATACCGTAAATGAAATCATAGTAGTCTATATAAAGCGGAGACATGTATGATAACCAAAACTACAGATTCACAATAAATAAGGCCATGTCAAGTCGTGGACTCACGCCTCAAAGTCATCATAAAACCGTGACGGTAAGTACGAGGCCTAGCCGACTACTAAAACCCACGATAACAAGGTCGAATCGTATCATGAGATCTGTCTGACCGTTACATGATCAAAGCCGCCACTCGCGCGCAGATCTAATGTCGCGTCTAGCCACGAACTTCCGTAGCTCGCACGGGCCACTCCAATGGCCCGCATGAGGTATTCCCGCATCGAGGGTAGCTACTCCCCGGCGTCTCGACTCGCCGTCCGCATGCCACAAAGACCGCATGACCACGCGGCCGTGATACTAACTCGAACTCCGTAGTTCCGCATAGGCCATCTGCACTGCATAAGGTATTCTCGAATCATAGGTCACTAGACCTGCCTGAGTCTACCCCGCATCGGAGGGCAGCTTAACCCCCGGAATCATGAGTGATATAATATCAACATGACAGCTTATCGTTAAACAACCTAAGCACAACAAGGGAAAACCCCTTTACACAAACATCACAAGATACTAACTCACGTAGCATCCTAACATGTTTACTTATCAAGTCAACAAGAAAGTATTACAAGACTATCACAAATCAATACAATCAAGTTATTCACACAAGGTACTTTCTACATTATGTTAACAAGTTCGGGTTTTTAGCCCCAAAGTACTTCATGTATTACTCTTTTAAAAGATCCGTTTCTTTCACAAAAGTCACACAATACCCGTAGTATAAAAATAGAGTGATTATCTTTTGAAGTAAATCAGAACACTTCTCTTTGTAAAATCAAGTAACAACATTCTTTTCTCAACGCTCAAGTTTGCCTAATTTCAATTACTCAAGTTTCTCATTTTCGAAAGGTTTCGTAGTTCATAGTTTTAATCCTTTAAAACAATTTGAGAAACATATACCTTATGTGTGAGTAGGTTATTATTGTTCATAACAATCTTATTACAGCAGCCATGATCTAGGAAATGTAATATCATTTTGTCTCATCTTAGCTCCTATGCAGATGGAAGTTTCTACTGGTTTTAATAATGCTTTATTAGTCAAAACATTTCCCTTTATTAGCGCTGATGTGGTTTGTTCGACATTCATTCTGATCGGTAAAACATCATTCCTTTTGAAAACCAAAAATACTATTTACTCACGAATGAGGTTTCACACTTTTTCACATTAGTATAATTAAGTCAAGTCTCTTATTTTCTTAAATCAATAAATCATTCTTTTTATCACTCTTAAGCCGCTATACCTAACCTCCCATAAAGCTAGTATAACTCTTAAGCTTTTAAAACCAAGTGTTACTCTAAAAAAAAGGTTTCTTAATTCTTTTGAACTACTTCGGATCCTTTTTATTCAGGCTTAAGTCAGAAGACATTGCCGTAATTATTATTGGGCTTAAGTCCAAGACATTGCGTAATTATTATTCGTGCTTAAGTCCAAGACATTGCCGTAATTATTATTCGATTAACACACGACGCCTACCGTACTATATACATATTCTTTAAAATATCATGCTCAAGAGGATAGGAAGAATCACATACCTTCGCGAAATCCACCGCCAAGTTGAATATGTCGCGCAGAGAATCGACCTATAATACCAACACGCCTATCAACGCTCAGATCAGATCTGCATAAAGCTCTAAGCAGAGGGTTCGTTATTCTATGGACATTTGGGCAGCACTTCCTACCGGTGAGCTACTCAAGTTCATCGTGAAAACACCCTATGTAAGTACGCTTCTAGTATTCATCTTTTAAACCCTTCTACTTGTGATATCGCTCAATTCTATTCTTAATATCCTTCTAAGTATTTATACTTATTCCTATACTTCTACAGTATGTATTTTCTATTTACAAAAGGAGGATAAGGTTATTTACCTCGGTAAGCCCAATAATATCCTAGATAAAAGTCGCGCCTGAGCAAGGTTTAGCTCCTAAGTTGTGCGCTCCGGTAGCTCCAAGAAAACCTTAGAAGTTCTTCACAACTTCTACTAAGGACTAAGGGATTTGGGCTAGGGTATTTTGGGCATTATAACAATACTAGAAGGCAACTTTTCAACCAAGGGAGGGGGGGTAGGTTTCGGCTAGGCTAGGGGGGGTTGCTCTCGGCTAGAGCTTCTCAAAGGGGAGGGGGTGTGGTGGACGAAAACAACAAGAGGGAGAGGGAGGGATTTGAGACTTAGAAAGATTGCTCAATTTAGGATGAAATAACTCTTCAACAAGGGGGGTATTTATAGGTCAAGAAATGACCAACCAATGGCCAAGATTCATCCAAGTGTAAGGCAAGTGTAGGGCTAGATTTAAGCCAAGTGCACCTTATCCATCTACCACAACAACTTGCACAAAATATCCTACCTAACCCAACTCACCATTTTCGTCCAAATGCCGCCCACTTCCTTCCAATGTGAGGGTGACACATGTCACCCTCCCGTTGGTCCAAAATGTTTCGTCTCTCGGAAAAATCCGCAAAAATTATAAATGACATAGCCGTATTTTTCCCTTCGCAAGTTTAGTAAAACGCTTTTAAAAAACGACTTAATCGGGTGTTGTGTACAAAGTGAAATTCGCCAAGCCACCAGGGGTGACACGTGTCGCCTCCTACTCGCCCAAAATATTACATCTTCCCAAAATAACCACAATGCCCAAAATCTCAAAACAAAGTGGGCTCCCACAAAACCAGAAATTTCTCCCGTGGGCCCCACGTGACCATTTCCGAAAATAAAATTCCATAATTCTCTAATATTCCAAAAAGTCCGAATACCAAATCTGGGAATCCAATTCCCATTAACGAACCTTTCTCCTTCACAAAAACCGGAAACTTTTCCGTGGAAAAATCACCTCTTTCTTCCTTTCCAAATTCAATGTCGTATTCTCGTACGTACGTCCTCGCATACATACCCTGGAACTACGGGGTATAACATTGAAGATGGGTTCTTCATAGGCTTCTAAGGAGTGATTGGAGCGGATTGGAACATAAGGAAAGAAGCTAAGAATTGCTAAGGCGCGACTTTGAATCTTGGAATTTTTAAGGGCTTATAAAGGTATAAATTTTGTCATTTTAGTAGTTAAGACTTACTTATTGTTGTAGCTATGGATATTAGCAAGCATGAGTTATATAGTATGAAGTTTGATAAGTATTTTGGCTATTGGAACCCTTATCCGAAAACTAGCATGTTTAGCCTTAAGATTACAATTCAAGTCGATTATTAGTTTAAGTCGTCGCATGTTGTATAAAGAAGGAAATTGTAGTTGTTGAAGTTGTTTATGACTATATAACATGTTAGACCTTAGAACTTGGAATTGGAAAAGAATTGGAAAAGACTTTGAATTGTTGGTTATGTTGTTGGCCGATAATGGCTTGAATATGGAACTACTTCGTATAAATTGTGGGGCGGAATTTTACACGTATTGTAAGGCGTGTAATCCCCTTTGGTTGGTTGTTGTTTTGAGCCTTAAATGTGGCATGTTTGGTTATTGTATTCGGCCTTGAAAAAGGTGGCAAAGTGAATAGAAACAAAGGAAGTGCTGCCCGATTTTCCGTAGAATTAGAGACCGTATACTTAGTATTATTCTACGTTAGAGACTAGAAGTTGATAGTCTTGTTGTGACCATTATAGGTTGACACTTCTACGTACGGCGTATTCGGCTTAGCTTGTGGATTTAGCCGAAAAGGTATGTGAACTATCTCCTCTTCTAGCATGATTCCTTAAAGTAAAGAAAGTATGTCCTACTCCTTAAATGATCCATTCCTTAGTTGTATTTGGATTGCCTAAAATAGAATTCGTTCTACGTACTTCCTTGATTGTACTTTGATGTTTAAATTGTAAGTTGTATAATCCATTGCCTTAGTGAAGTTGGATTCTTAAAAGTGAAAGTATTTTACTTAAAGTACATAGAGTCTTGAAAAGGAAGTGGTTTCCAAATCTTTTGGCTAGTGCCTTAGTTCCAAAACCTAAGGGTCGTTTAATGACTTTAGGGGAGTCAAAGGAGTGATTTACTTAATTGTTTTAAGAGAGGAGAAATGACATGATTTAAGAGAAGAAACTTGTTTTCTAAATATTAAGATACTTGAAGTATTTTGGAAAGTTAAGAACTTGATTTGTAAGTATGTGATACTTGGTTTTAAGTATAAGTCTCTTGGTTATAAAAAGGAACGAATATGTCTAAAACCATAAAGGGTTATAACGGCTTTATGGGAAGTTGGTTATAACGACTTTATGGAAGGTTAAGAAAGTTGTCTATTTTGATTATTAGGCATAAGTTGCCTAGATTGTGAAAATTTGAAGTTACTTGATTCCAAGCTTTGAAATGAGTTTTCTAAAGGTGTAGTAACTTACTTTGAAAAATAGACACACCTTGATACTACGGGTGTTAGTATCTTGGGGTTTTACATAAAAAGGAGTCTTTTGAAAAGAATGCACGTACGAAGTACTTTGGCCTGTTTAATTGAGAATTATTCTATGTGTGCCTTGATAAGTACTTTGGCCTGTTTAATTGAGAATTATTCCATGTGTGCCTTGATATGTACTTTGGCTTGTTTAATTGAGAATTGCCAATGTGTGCTGGTGATAGCATTTGAGTACAAGTATTATGTTTATTACGTTGCCGCGACTCTCGGTTGGAGGGTCGGCTGCCTTGTTGTAAGTTTACTTGACGCATCAAGCGGTGAGGTAGGATTCCACGGGTATGCTTCCATTATTTGTATTACCCCATGGTCATGCTTATACGATGTGGGATTCCGGGGCATGCGACCACGAGGGATACTCCTTGGACATGCTTATACGATGTGGGATTCCGGGGCATGTGACCAGGAGCGGGTGAGATTCCCGGATTTGTTTGTATTACCCCATGGTCATGCTTATACGATGTGGGATTCCGGGGCATGCGACCACGTGGGATATTGTTACTCCTTGGACATGCTTATACGATGTGGGATTCCGGGGCATGTGACCAGGAGGCGGGTTAGAATCCCGGATTTGTGTGTATTACCCTATGGTCATGCTTATACGATGTGGGATTCCGGGGCATGCGACCACGTGGGATATTGTTACTCCTTGGACATGCTTATACGATGTGGGATTCCGGGGCATGTGACCAGGAGGCGGGTTAGACTCCCGGATTTGTTTGTATTACCCCATGGTCA
This sequence comes from Przewalskia tangutica, assembly GCA_029844215.1. Lineage (NCBI taxonomy): Eukaryota > Viridiplantae > Streptophyta > Magnoliopsida > Solanales > Solanaceae > Przewalskia > Przewalskia tangutica. Next base: position 206,435 of record JAQGDG010000235.1, on the reverse strand, counting down.
TGCTTATACGATGTGGGATTAGGCACGTGCGACCACGAGGATCCGTTATTATGACTTGGTGTTATATTATATCATGGACTGCCGGCAGTGAGAAAGGATTCCACGTGCATGATTGATATTATGGGCGTGAGACCCATGGTTATATTTGAGTAGTGACTTTGAGGGCATGTGTCCCTGACTTGATATAACTGCTTAGGTATTGTGTACTGTAGGTTGGCTATCATACATGTCTCCTGTTTTGTTTAGAATGTTATGATTTCATTACAAGATTTCATCGCTCACATACTTGGTACATTCTTCGCATTGACCTCCTTCGGGCTGCGTTCATGCCGCAGGTTTAGGTACGCAGTTTGGTGATCTGCAGGTGTAGGACCCTGCTCAGAGTTTTTGGATAGCTCCTTCTGTTCGGGAGTTTATCTTTTGGTATAGTTCCTTCAGTACAGGATTTTGTACGGTTATGGGTACGGCAGGGCCTTGTCCCGTCATGTTTCTATAAAACTCTTAGAGGTCTGTATTCATATGTGGGATTGGACTCATGTACAGTGTAGTGTATTTTGATTATGTATTTTATGGCAGCCTTGTCGGCTTTGCCCTTGTACGTATGTTGGTTTTTAAAAAAAAATGAGGTGTTATTTAATTTCCGCAGTTACTTAGTTGTTAAGGTAGAAGGGTGCCCAGGTAGGGCACCAGTCACGGGCCCGGGGTTCGGATCGTGACATGGTTGTTGAAGTTCGGGCCTTGAAAAAGGTGGAAAAGTACGTAGAAACAGGGGAAGTGCTGCCCAATTTTTCATAGAATAAGAGACCTTTTTACTTAGTATTATTCTACCTTAGAAAGCTAGAAGTTGATAGACGTATTATTATTCTTATAGGTTGATATTCTACATTTGGAGTATTCTACTTAGCGTGTGGAATTGCTTACGAGGTATGTGGAACCTTCCCTATTTTCTTGAGCATGAAGCTTATAAAATGTATAGTACGGTGGACGTACATGTTTTAAATGAATTCGGTTTTATGTTGGTACAAATTGACTTGAGTTGAAAGGTACAAGTTTATTTGAGTGAAGTGTTAAGCTCATTTGATTTTTTAAGGATATAAGTGCCTTAGTTTTTCTAAACATAAAGTTTGTTATAATGGCTTTATGGGAGGTTAGTTATAACGACTTTATGGAAGTTAAAAGAGTGGTTTACTTGATTGATTTAAAAGAGGGTAAAACGACATGATAATGCCATGGGTTTTTATAAAATGATAGTTCATTCTATTTGTTTAAAAGTGTTACACCCCGTAATTCAAGGACATGGTTAAGAGAATGTACGTAAGGAACTCAAGACTTGAAAAGGGTACGAAAGGAAGAATTGTTTTTCCGACGAAAAATCTTCCGAACGTCGGAAAGGAAAAATGTTCGTTGGTGAGAATTAGATTCTCAAAATGCATTAATTGAAGAGTATGGAACTTATTATCATTATGGAAATTTATTTTTACGGATTTGGTCCCGTGGGGCCCACCCGAGGAATTTTACGTTTTGTGGGGCCCACGAGGGTTACAGAATTTTATGGACGAATGGGAGGGCGAAACGTGGCACCCCCACATTGGTCTTGGACGAAATTGAAGCAAGGGTAAGATGGTCATTGACCAAGGTAAAAGATCAAGTTTTGCAAGCTTGAGTTTATTGACCAAGTCAACTTGTCCACTTGGCTAGATATTAATTACTCTCATCCTAGCCACACATATGTGATTATCTTGACCCTCCATTATTGTATATATACACACTAGTGCAAGACTAGTCTTCAACACTTAGAAAATATTAGAGAAACCTTGTTCCTCTTTGTGTTGCTCTCGGGTTCACCCTCAAACCCACAAGAAAAATTTGTAATTTTGTTCCATTATTCACAAGACTTTAACCCAAGGTCTCTAAGGGTATTGTAAGGATATCTCAATAGAAAGATTTCGGGAAAACGACATTTTCACGTTAGTCGCAAGGCGAAAACCTAAGGCATTTTCATAGGTTTTGATTGGAAATGGAAGAGAAGTTGGTTGTGAGCTTCTAAAGGCTTCAAATAGCGGATTGGAGCATAAAAGCTTCCGGGGTGGTACCTTCAAGAAGACCCACCGTCAACCTGAACTCCAAGTGTCGACGCCGGTTATCCACACGACTTCTGTTGACTCTGAGCTGCTAATAACTTCTTCTGGATAAGCTTCACCTTATCCACATCCTGCTGAAACAAGTAGGGACCAACTATCTGAACCTTGCCAACATCGAACCAATCGACCGACAACCTACACTTCCGTCCATACAAGGCTTCATAAGGCACCATCCAAATACTAAAATGGTAGCTATATAATACTCACTCAACAAGAAGCAAATAATCCTCACAGCTACCCCTGAAATCAAAACACCGGCCCGTAACCTATCCTCAAATGTCTGGATAAAATGCGTTGTTCGTCCGTCGGCCCGAGGTGAATGCAATCGAGACTCACTTGAGTTCCTAACCCCGCTGGTAAAACCTCCCAAAAAGAAATAGCCATAAACTGGCTCCACCGCTGCCATAATAAAAGTAGGAACCGTGCGGCGCTTTACAACCTTCACGATAACATCTCGCATAACCTCCGCCGAGTAAATGATCTAATCGAAAGACAAGATGGTGACCTCATCGGCCGGCCATCGTCGAACGCATCCACGAACTTCGACGATGGTTACCTAATCTTGGGCCTAACACCCTCGTGACCTATCATCTAGCGGGACCACCACAACCGACCACCACATTCGGGCTGCGGTTGACTCGCGATATGGCCTCAACCCGACCCACTTGACTAAACTCGTTCCCGATCCGAACAATCTTACGATTCACGTCATGAAATCTACCACTTCTATCTCACACTACCCATTGAATTATCCCACAATATATATCACGCATACCAAGTACTTCGATAAGGACCAACCGTAACATCCACTCAGGACGGCCTTGCATCCAAGGTCCCAACTGTTATAAATTCTAAGGCTCCCCATTTTCTCGTCCCAACACTTACCCTTTTCAACAACCCATGATTTCAAATCACAACTAAGACAATGCTAACGGACATAGCACTCCACGCATCTACCATGCGACCTAAACAAGTCTCTTAAGTGAAAATATCTCTGTATCTCTCGCCTCACTTTCCCTTTGCCGCTCTAATCAAATCACCTTTCTGTGGCGCATAACTTCTGACGGTGATGATCCACTTGATCCAGAAGGTGAGTCGTAACATCCGCTCCACCTCTGTTCGGACAATTTCTCGCAAAAGGCCTGCGTCATAAGCCCAACAAGCTATATAAGTAGTCGACACTCCCATAAGAACACCTACCACAACGGCCATGCAGGGTGGGGTGGCCTCCTCAGCTAACACCCCTTCCTCTCCGAACCACTGAATCCATGGCCCGACTGGTAGGCTAAGTCATCCCACCTGTATCCCTCCTACTAGGACATTCTCTCCTCACATGGCCCTGACGGCCGCTGGTAAAACAAGCATAGTAAAAAGACGACATTTCCCGAGATGACGTCTACCACATAGTGAACACTGAGGGAAAACTGAATCTGGCTGGCTGGAACCTATGTAACTCTGTGAACCAGAAACCCTGGAGTTCTGACCAACTCCTAAATACCCCGAGCGTCCTGAAGTCTATGGAGGACCACCCTGTACTGGCGGAGGCGCATAACCAGTCTGCTGCTGAGAAGGTCCGCCTCGAAAGTTACCAAAGGACCCTGCGTTACGGCCTCTTCTGTGATCTTGGTTAATCCGTCGATCTCCACGTTCCTCGATGCTGCTTGGCGTAATCACATGCGGGCAATGTCATGTCATTGAGCTACTCTTGTACCACTCTCTAGATAATCGTCATGTATTTTGACATATCGGTGCTCTCGTTCCTCCATGTATGCGAGTAACGCGGGGTCATATTGAGCTCAGGTGTCTAACTCTATACTGTATTCCCGAACCGTCCGCCCGTTCTGCCTCAACCCCATAAATCTATCTGCGAGCTCTCGCCGTGCGAGGCGAAGTGTAAGAATGCCTCGAGGTATTGATCATTTTCATGATCCATTGCAGCTGTCGAATAAACTCCTGATGATCTTCTCGGTCCTCAATCCATAGGACTCGGGTGGCTGCGACTCGAAGTCCCGAAATCTCAAAACTATCGGATCTAGGGTGAACTATGATTGCTGGAACCGCGGCTCGTCATCCTCATTCCGGCCACGGACTAGCTAATCGGGCCATCTCCTTGTAACTCCTATCATCTGTTCCTGGCCGTGGGACTAGAGGTGTTACACCCCGTAGTTCCAGTGTATGAATACGACATTAAAATTGGAAAGGAAGAAAGATGTGATTTTTCGACGGAAAAGTTTCCGAATTTTGAGAAGGAAAAATGTTCGTTAATGGGACTTGGATTCCCAGATTTGGTATTCGGACTTTTGGAATATTTGAGAATTATGGAATTTTATTTCGAAATTGGTCACGTGGGGCCACGGGAGAATTTATTTTGTGGGGCCAGCTTTATTTTGGATTTTTGGCATTGCGGATATTTTGGAAGATGAAATATTTTGGGCGAGTAGGGGCGACACGTGTCACCCAGTGTGGCCATGTTGGCGGGTGGAGAAGGCAGTGGGGCGTTTTTAGGTGGACAAGTGGCCCATTTTTGTGGTGGCCACTTGTGCCATTCTGGTAGCCAAATGGTTGGCCAACTACCCACACACATGTACCCCATCCTCACCACACTTTCCTAGATCTTGGCCATTGATTTTCCTATAAATACCCCATTGTTTCAAGACTTATTTCATCCACACTTTGAGATTCTAAGTCACAAAATACTCCCTTTGTTGAGGTTCTCGTCCTACTCTCCCCTTGGTGTAGGAAAAATTCTTCAAGTGTTGATATAGTCCCAAATACCTTAGCCTAGTATCCTAGTTGTATTCAAGTTATTTCATACTAGGGCAGAAAATTCTACTTTATTCCTTTAGTCGCAAAAGCGAAGCCTAGAAAAATCTTCATAGCTTAGATGAAGTGTTAAGAAGTTATTTGGAAACTTCTAAGGGTTGCTTGGAGGCGGGTTGGGCGTCGAGGTGGAGCTAAGCGTTGCTCGGGATCGACTTATAATCTTGGATAATTTTGGGCTTATCGAGGTAATGATCTATGTCCTATTGTAATTGGAAATTACATGTTGTAGTAGTTAATCATTGAGTATAAGATATATTGGAAGTATAATTATAAGGAATTGACTGTATTTACATTGGGTATGTATTTGCGATGACTTGTAGTATTATTGTGGAGTAGAATTGTACACGTCAGGTTAGGCGTGTAACCCCTGGAATTGTTGGTTTGGTAGCGGCCTCGTTTGAGGAGGAGTTTTATGTGGTTGCGGGGAGGTCTGCTGAATTTTCCGTAGAATAAGGAATCTTTTATCTAGAATTATTCTCTGAAGAGAGCTAGAGGTTGATAGGCGTTTTGTGACCTTTATAGGTTGAAGTACTACAGTGGCGTATTCTACTTGAAGGGTGGAAAAGCGAGCAAGGTTAGAGTACTTTGGAGCGTTTTGCTAATTGTCGATAATCGTCGCGAGGTATGTGAACCTCTTCCTATCCTTTCTAGCATGATATTTGTGAAATATATTTAGTGCGGTGAAGGCGCGTGTGTTTAAAGGAAGTTGATTTTCCTTTTGTGTCCTTGACTTGATTCCAAAGTTAAGTGACTTGTTATGAAACATTAAGGACTTGAATTATGTTAAAAAGTTGTAAAATCTCACTCATGATTAATGGGTGTGTGGTCTTTTAAAGAATAAAGTTATCTTGATTTCGAAAATAAGAATGGTTTTATCATTGGATTTAAAATGATAACTTGACTTATAAACAACTTGATTTTGGGAAAGGAGAAGTAATTTGATTTAAAGGTATAGGTTACTTGTTTTTAAAAGAGTAAGACACTTGGTTTAAAAAGTATATTGCTACTTGACTTTTAAAGGAGAAGTGCCTTTGTTTTAAAAGAAGGTATGAAAATTGTTTTGGTTTTACTTTGATGTCTTTTGACTTGAGTTTAAATAATAAGAATGAAGTATTTCAAAAGAGTTATTAACCATTTTTGAAAGAAAAGAAATACTTGGTTTTAAAAGCTTAAGTGTTATACTAGCTTTATGGGAAGTTAGGTATAACGACTTAAGGAAGATAGAAGGAACGGTTTACTTTTTTTTTTTTTTTTATGAAAGTCTTGTATTGATTCTGGAAAGTGTAGTAAGATGGTTTGATAAGTAGACATGTTAGGATGCTACGTGTGTTAGTGTCTGTGATGTTTGTATAAAGGGGTTTCCCTTGTTGTGCTTATGTTGTTTAACGATAAGCTGTTATGTTAGTATTATATCACTCACCTCTTGACATGATTAGGGGTTAAGGCGCCTCCGTCGCGGGGTAGACTCGGTAGTGCTGTGTGACCTATGATTCGAGAATACCTCATGCGGGTTTGTGTGACCTATGCGGAGCTACGAGAGTTCGGGTTAGTGTGCGGCCTTTATGGTCATGCGGTCTATGTGGCCATGCGATGCGAGTCGGGGCGTTGCGGGAGTAGCTACCCTCGATGCGGGAATACCTCATGCGGGCCATCGGAGTGGCTTATGCGGGCTGCGGGAAGTTCCAGGACTAGGCGCGCATTAGATCTGCGGGCGAGTGGCGGCCCGATCATGTGGCGGTCTAGACAGATCTCATAATCTGATTTATGACCTTGTTGATGCGTAGGTTTTAGTAGTCGGCTATGCCTTCGTACTTACCCGTCACGGTTTTATTATGACGAGTAGGACACGGTGTTCATGTATTCCTTGGTGCTTTTATATCATAGCCGTGATGAGGAAGATATTCCACGGGCATGATTGATGTTGTGGGCGTGAGACCCATAGTTGTATTTGAGTGATGACTTTGAGGCGTGAGTCACGACTTGACATATTTGCTTATTTATTGTGAGCGTAGTTTGGTTATCATACATGTCTCGATTTATATAGACTACTATGATTTCATTTACAGTATTTTGATTTCACATACTTGGTACTGTTATCGACCTCGCCGGGGCTGCGTTCATCTGCGCGGTAGAGGTACACGGTGTTGATCCTCGCTCTTGGGGTCACGATTCAGCGTTTGGGAAGCTCCGTTTCTCGGAGGCTTATCGGTGGTATAGTCCTGTCGTTGTAAGTGCTTACATTCGGGGTATGGCGGGAGCCACTGTCCGCCATTGTTGTCATATCATTCTTAGAAGTGCAGAAATCTGTTGTGGCAGAATTGTAAAAAGGGATGTAATCGTTCTAGTTGTTATATATTTATGCGAAAGCAACTTTTCTCGAATAAGCTGTTTACACTTCACTTTATTCATGTCTTGTTTTATATTCGATTACTCGATGTATGGCTACTTGGGTGCGGGGTAAGGCACGATCCACGGGCGGGTTAGTCGTGACAAAAGTGGTATCGAGCGATTAATCCTCGGAAAATGTCTACTGACCGTATCTAGTAGAGTCTTGATTATCGGTGTGTTGTGCACCACCTATAATCGTGAGGCTGCGAGATATTTAGGATTGGTTTCCATTCTTCTCACTGTGAGATCGTGCCTTAGAGGTGTGTTATAAGTTGGACTCCTCGGCGTATTCTTTTTCACGTTATGCCTCGCCAGGCAACGAGCCCGGAAGGGCAAGCGGCGAGAGGAGGCTGCGAGTAGAGCACATAAGGTTACGAGGCACGAGCCCGTTCATTATCCGAGGCGCTTCATTCGGGAGTTCTGCGGCGCGCTAGCCCCGAGAGAGTTTAGAGCAAAGTGCGGTAGCTCACGAGACCACGATACTGAGCCTCTAGTCCCGGCGGGAACAAAGGATATGAGTTACAAGGAGATGGCGATTACTAGCTAGTCCGGTGGCTTGGAATGAGACGGACGGGGCGGTGGTTAAACGATACCGATAGTTCACCCTAGATCCAATAGTTTTGAGGCATCGGGGCTTGAGTTGCGATCCACGAGTTACATGGATTGAGGGTGAGGAAGATCATCGAGTTTATTCGGCGTTGCGGCGGATCATGAAAGTGATCGAGACCTCGAGGCATTTCTTACACTTTTGCCCTCACTGATGAGAGAGCTCGGCGAGATAGATTTATGAGGTTGAGGCGAGAGCAGGCGAGCGGTTGGGAATCTGATATAGAGTTTGACTTATTGGCTCGTTATGTCCCCGCTTTAGTGGCGGACATGGAGGATAGAGTGCACCGATATGTCACGGGGACATAGCGATTATCTAGCGAGAGAGTTGTACAAGAGTAGCTCTTGATCGGACATGGACATTGCCCGCGTACATGCTTACCGCGAGGCGAGAGCGTAGAGATCGGCGGACTAACCAAGATCAGCGAAGAGGGCGAGAATAGCGGTCCTTTGGTAACTTTCGGCGGACCTTCCGGCGGGTGGTTATGCGCCTCCGCCAAGATCTGAGTGCTCCTCCCGAAATTCGGGGCGTTAGGTATTTAGGAGTTGGTGAGAACTCGGGGTTTAGTTCCGGATTTATATAGGTTCGGTAGCGATTGATTTCCCTATGTTCACTATGTGGTGACGTCATCCCGGAAATGTCGTCTTTTACTAACGCTTGTTTTACGATGGCGTCGAGGGCCATGTGAGAGAGAATGTCCTAGTAGGAGGATACGGTGGGATGACTTAGCCTACAGTCGATTCTGGTCGATGGTTGAGAAAGGAAGGGTGTTAGCGGAGGCCACCCCACCTCGATGTGGCCATTGTGGTAAGTGACATTGTGGAAGTTCGTACTTCTTCGACGGCTTGTTTTGCTCTCGGCAGCGGGGCCATCTTGCGAGAAATTGTCCGGCCAGATGTGGCGCGGATGTAGAGACTCGGCCTTGAGGATCGATGGCTAATTCATCATCTTCCTAGCTATGCTCCCAGCGAGCGAGGATTGATTAGACGACAAAGGAAGTGAAGCGATAGATGCAGTATATCCTTAACCTACAGAGATTTGTATGTGTGATAAGATGAGTATACCTTAAGTGTTATGTTCTGATAGCATTGTGTTAATTGTGATTAGAAAACATGGGTAGTTGTAAAGGGTAAGTCTGGGGACGAGAAAATGGGGAGCCTTAGAATTTATAACAGTTGGGACCTTGGATGCAAGGCCGTCCTGAGTGGATGATTTTACGGTTGGTCTTTGTCGAAGTACTCGGTATACGTGGTGTATTTATGGGATAATTCCATGGGTAGTGTGAGATGAAAGTGGTAGCTTTCATGGCGTGAGTGGTAATATTGTTCCGGATCGGGGAACGAGAGTTTAGTACGAAGTGGGTCGGGTTGAGGCCATATCGCGAGTCAACCCGCAGCCCGGAAAGTGGTAGGGTCAGTTTGAGGTGGTCCCGCTAGATGATAGGGTCATGAGGGTGTTAGGCCCAAGTTTAGTTAACCATCGTACGAGTTCGTGGGCGTTCGACCGATGGTCGGGCGATGAGTCACCCATCTTGTCTTTCGATCGGGACCGTTTACTCGGAGAGGTTATGCGAGATGTTATATCGGGAAGGTTGTAAGGTTGCATGAGGTGCCTACTTTCACCTTATAATGACGATGGAGCCTAGTTTCTGGTGTTTCTTTTGGAGGTTTTACCAGCGGGGTTAGGAACTCAGGTGAGTCTTAGTATCGCATTCGCCCTCGGGCCAGTGTTGGATTTCAGGGGTAGCTGTGAGGATTGTTGCCTCCTGTTGAGGGAGTGTTTTATAGCTACCATTTCAGTATTCGGATATCGCCTTATGACGCCTTGTAGGGGCGGAAGTGTAAGTTGCCGGTCGATTGGTTCGATGTTGGCAAAGTTCAGATAGTTGGTTCATACTTGTTTCGGCAGGATGTGGATAAGGTGAAGCTTATACAGAAGAGATTTTGGCGGCTCGAGTCAGCGAAGTCGTGCGGATAGTCGGCGACGACACTTAGAGTTCAGGTTGACGGTGGGCCTTCTTGAAGGTACCACCTCGGAAAGGGTATGACGAGATTTGGAAACTGGAGCAGTAGCAGAAATGTGGTAAGTTGTGAGAAAGAGTTCGAGTGTACGAGAAGGGTACGACGAGTAAGGGATGAAGCGAGCATGTGTTAAGAACATAGTTGTGATCATTTCGTTTGTAAAGTGAAGGTGCGAAGGGAGTATCTTTTAGCCCTTGGGTGGGAGTTTTTGTGATTTTAGAGGTGATTCCTCGTGGACTTTGATGTAAGTATTTGCGCGGGTGTTTTCTGTGGCCATGTGTGGCATTTGCAAACTGGTTAAGCTATGAGGAACTTGATCGTTATCTGTCTTGAGAAGGAACATTCGGGACGAATGTTTCTAAGGAGGGGAGAATGTTACACCCCGTAGTTCCAGTGTATGAATACGACATTAAAATTGGAAAGGAAGAAAGATGTGATTTTTCGACGGAAAAGTTTCCGAATTTTGAGAAGGAAAAATGTTCGTTAATGGGAATTGGATTCCCAGATTTGGTATTCGGACTTTTTGGAATATTTGAGAATTATGGAATTTTATTTCCGAAATTGGTCACGTGGGGCCCACGGGAGAATTCTGATTTTGTGGGGCCACTTTATTTTGGATTTTGGCATTGCGGATATTTTGGAAGATGAAATATTTTGGGCGAGTAGGGGCGACACGTGTCACCCCGTGTGGCGTGTTGGCGGGTGGAGAAGGCAGTGGGGCGTTTTTAGGTGGACAAGTGGCCCATTTTGTGGTGGCCACTTGTGCCATTCTGTGGTAGCCAAATGGTTGGCCAACTACCCACACACATGTACCCCCATCCTCACCACACTTTCCTAGATCTTGGCCATTGATTTTCCTATAAATACCCGTTGTTTCAAGACTTATTTCATCCACGCTTTGAGATTCTAAGTCACAAAATACTCCCCTTTGTTGAGGTTCTCGTCCTACTCTCCCCTTGGTGTAGGAAAAATTCTTCAAGTGTTGATATAGTCCCAAATACCTTAGCCTAGTATCCTAGTTGTATTCCAAGTTATTTCAATACTAGGGCAGAAAATTCTACTTTATTCCTTTAGTCGCAAAAGAAAGCCTAGAAAAATCTTCATAGCTTAGATGAAGTGTTAAGAGAAGTTATTTGGAAACTTCTAAGGGTTGCTTGGAGCGGGTTGGAGCGTCGGGGTGGAGCTAAGCGTTGCTCGGGATCGACTTATAATCTTGGATAATTTTGGGCTTATCGAGGTAATGATCTATGTCCCTATTGTAATTGGAAATTACATGTTGTAATAGTTAATCATTGAGTATAAGATATATTGGAAGTATAATTATAAGGAATTGAAATTGTATTTACATTGGTGTATTTGCGATGACTTGTAGTATTATTGTGGAGTAGAATTGTACGTCAGGTTAGGCGTGTAACCACTGGAATTGTTGGTTTGGTAGCAGCCTCGTTTGAGGAGGAGTTTTATGTGGTTGCGGGGAGGTCTGCTGAATTTTCCGTAGAATAAGGAATCTTTTATCTAGAATTATTCTCTGAAGAGAGCTAGAGGTTGATAGGCGTTTTGTGACCTTTATAGGTTGAAGTACTACGAGTAGCGTATTCTACTTGAAGGGTGGAAAAGCGAGCAAGGTTAGAGTACTTTGGGCGTTTTGCTAATTATCGATAATCGTCGCGAGGTATGTGAACCTCTTCTATCCTTTCTAGCATGATATTTGTGAAATATATTTAGTGCGGTAGGCGCCGTGTGTTTAAAGGAAGTTGATTTTCCTTTTGTGTCCTTGACTTGATTCCAAAGTTAAGTGACTTGTTATGAAACATTAAGGACTTGAATTATGTTAAAAAGTTGTAAAATCTCACTCATGATTAATGGGTGTGTGGTCTTTTAAAGAATAAAGTTATCTTGATTTCGAAAATAAGAATGGTTTTATCATTGGATTTAAAATGATAACTTGACTTATAAACAACTTGATTTTGGGAAAGGAGAAGTAATTTGATTTAAAGGTATAGGTTACTTGTTTTTAAAAGAGTAAGACACTTGGTTTAAAAAGTATATTGCTACTTGACTTTTAAAGGAGAAGTGCCTTTGTTTTAAAAGAAGGTATGAAAATTGTTTTGGTTTTACTTTGATGTCTTTTGACTTGAGTTTAAATAATAAGAATCTGGAAGTATTTCAAAAGAGTTATTAACCATTTTTGAAAGAAAAGAAATACTTGGTTTTAAAAGCTTAAGTGTTATACTAGCTTTATGGGAAGTTAGGTATAACGACTTAAGGAAGATAGAAGGAACGGTTTACTTTTTTTTTTTTTTTTTATGAAAGTCTTGTATTGATTCTGGAAAGTGTAGTAAGATGGTTTGATAAGTAGACATGTTAGGATGCTACGTGTGTTAGTGTCTGTGATGTTTGTATAAAGGGGTTTCCCTTGTTGTGCTTATGTTGTTTAACGATAGTTTATGTTAGTATTATATCACTCGCCTCTTGACATGATTAGGGGTTAAGGCGCCTCCGATGCGGGGTAGACTTCGGTAGTGCTGTGTGACCTATGATTCGAGAATACCTCATGCGGGTTTGTGTGACCTATGCGGAGCTACGAGAGTTCCAGGTTAGTGTGCGGCCTTTATGGTCATGCGGTCTATGTGGCCATGCGGACTGCGAGTCCAGGACGTTGCCGGGGAGTAGCTACCCTCGATGCGGGGAATACCTCATGCGGGCCATCGGAGTGGCTTATGCGGAGCTGCGGGAAGTTCGGGACTAGGCGCGCATTAGATCTGCTTGGGCGAGTGGCGGCCGATCATGTGGCGGTCAGACAGATCTCATGATCGATTTATGACCTTGTTGGTGCGTAGGTTTTAGTAGTCGGCTATGCCTTATTACTTACCGTCACGGTTTTATTATGACACGAGTAGGACACGGTGTTCATGTGTATTCCTTGGTGCTTTTATATCATAGGCCGGCGGTGAGAAGATATTCCAGGCATGATTGATGTTGTGGGCGTGAGACCCATAGTTGTATTTGAGTGATGACTTTGAGGCGTGAGTCACGACTTGACATATTGCTTATTTATTGTGAGTAGTTTGGTGATCATACATGTCTCATGATTTATATAGACTACTATGATTTCATTTACAGTATTTTCAGTTTAACATACTTGGTACTGTTATCGACCTCCTTGGGGCTGCGTTCATCTGCGCGGTAGAGTACACGATGTTGATCCTCGCTCTTAGGGTCACGGATTAGCGTTTGGGAAGCTCCGTTTCTCGGAGGCTTATCGATGGTATAGTCACTGTCGTTGTAAGTGCTTACATTCAGGGTATGGCGGGGCCTGTCATCCGCCATTGTTATCATATCATTCTTAAGTGCAGTAATCTTGTTGTGGCGGAAATTGTAAAAGGATGTAGCTTTTCTAGTTGTTATATATTTATGCAGAAAGCAACTTTTCTCAGATAAGCTGTTTTACACTTCACTTTATTCATGTCTTGTTTTATATTCCGATTACTACGATGTATGGCTACTTGGGTGCAGGGTAAGGCACGATCAGGCCAGGTTCGGTCGTGACAAGAGGCTCAGTATCGTGGTCTCGTGGCTCACGCTCTGCTCTAAACTCTCACGGGCTAGCGGAATCGCAGAACTCCCGAATGAGCGCTGTCTCATATAATGGCCCAGGCGTGCCACAGTAACCCTCGTGCTCTACTCGCGACTCGTCTGCTGCCTTGCCTACGGGCCTGGTTGCCTTGCGTAGAGGATAGCGGGTGAAAAGAATACGTCGAGAGAGTCGACTTATAACCACGGCTCTAAGGCACGATCTCGAGTGAGAAGAATGGAAACCAATCCTAAATATCCTGCGACCTCGATTATAGGTGTGGTGCACAACACCGATAATCAAGACTCTACTAGATACGGTCATAGACACTTTCCGAGGATTAAGCGCTCACGATACCACTTTTGTCACGACGGGCCGACCCGCGACTGGTGCCTTACCCCGGGCACCCTAGTGATACAACATCAGAGAAAATCAGCGGAAATAAAAACATACACATGAAACAAGATATACAATAATGATCGAAGCATAAACAAGAGCAAAATAGATATAACATAACTGGTTTTTTTCTAGGCCGCTAATGATCGAAGCAAGGCCAATCGCCCATAGTATCATTATGCGTGCCTAATCCTGGAACTCCGCGATCGCATAGGTCACGCAGACCAGCGAGGTATTCCTCGCGTCGAGCGGCTAACGCGGCATCCTCACGGACTCCGCGATCCGCATAGTCACATAGACCGCCTAGTCACACAGACCGCCTGAGGCATTCCTCGCGTCGGATAACACACCGGAATGATCAATCTGGAACTCGCGACTCGCATAGTCACGCGAACCGCATGAGGTATACCTCGCGTCGAGGTGGCAAGTCACCGGCATCATAACAAGTCGGTATGTGATATAATAGCGATCTGTGGGCTTATCGTTTAACAACGTAAGCACAACAAGAATAACCCTCACAAACATCACAAGACACTAACACACGTAGCATCGTAACATGTTTACTTATCAAACCATCTTACTACACTTTCCAGAAATCAATACAAGACTTTCATAAACAAATAAGTAAACCGTTCCTTTTATCTTTCTTAAGTCGTTATACCTAACTTCCCATAAAGCTAGTATAACACTTAAGCTTTTAAAACAAAGTATTTCTTTTCTTTCAAACATGATTCATAACTCTTTTGAAATACTTCAAGATTCTTATTATTTAAACTCAAGTCAAATGACATCAAAGTAAAACCAAAACAATTTCCATACCTTCTTTTAAAACAAAGGCACTTTTTCCTTTTTAAAGTCAAGTAGCAATATACTTTTTAAACCAAGGGTCTTACTCTTTTAAAAACAAGTAACCTATACCTTTAAATCAAGTTACTTCTCCTTTCCCAAAATCAAGTTGTTTATAAGTCAAGTTATCATTTTAAATCCAATGATAAAACCATTCTTATTTTAGAAATCAAGGTAACCTTATTCTTTAAAAGATCACACACCCATTACTCATGAGTGAGGTTTTACAACTTTTTAACATAATTCAAGTCCTTAATATTTCATAACAAGTCACTTAACTTTGGAATCAAGTCAAGGACACAAAAGGAAAATCAACTTCCTTTAAACACACGTGCGTCTACCGCACTAAATATATTTCACAAATATCATGCTAGAAAGGATAGGAAGAGGTTCACATACCTCGCGATGATTATCGACAATTAGCAAAACGCTCCAAAGTAATCTAACTGTTACACCCCGTGTTTTCAGGACGTGTTTTAAGAACGTACGAAAGAACTCACAAGTGTTGAGAATTGAGACTTGTAAAAATTTATCGGAATTATGAAATTGTCGGAAAACGAATATTATGACGAATGGGAGGGCGACACGTGTCACCACCCCCTTAGAATGCCTTGGACGAAATTGATCATGGACAAAAGGGTCATTTGACCCTTGTTAGGAAGACAAGTCTTGCTAGCCTTAGAGCTTGACAACATTGACCAAGTCAAAGGTCCCACTAGTCTTGATATTTAATTAGACCTCATCCAAACCACCCATTTGTTTAGATCTTAACCCTCCATTGCACTATATTATACTACTAGTAGTGAGACAAGTTCCATACTTAGCCAAAATTTACACAAATTGGAAGAACAAGCTTAGTTGCTCTCGGGTTCCTTGCATTTTGAAAAGAGAAAAATCTTGTTTCTTGTCCAATAAGCTCTACACTTTAAACCAAGGTTCTTGAGGGTAGTGTAAGCGTATCTCAATAGAAAAATCTCGAAAAAAGATAGTTTTGGGTTAGTGTAAAGTGAAAACCTAGTTGCTTTCTAGGTTTTGGATTTGAAGTTTGAAGGAAAGTTGTTGGTGTGGTTCTAAGGGTCTCAGTAGCGGATTGAAGTGTCTTGAAGAGTCTCTAAGTTGCTAAGGGCGACTTGGTTGGAATTGGATTGAGATTCGTTGAGGTATAATCTTGTCTCTTAATTAGTGTTACAAGATTATATATATGTTGTTGTTGTTAGCTTTACGTGTTGATAGCATGAAGTTGATATGTTGAAGTTCATAAGTATTATGGATTGCTTGTAGCTTAAATCCGAAATGTTATATTAGCCACTTGAAGTTGGATTACTAATTGGTCGTTTATTAGAAATCGTCGCATGTTGTTTACTTGAGGATTATAGTGGTAATAATCAATTGCGACTTGATATCATGTTAGGCTAATAACTTGGATTGAAATGGAAATTGGATAAGAATTGATGTTGTAGTACTTCAAGTTGGCCGAAATGGGCTAGTAGTTGTTGTAGTTTGTTATCTATTGTGGGGCGGAATTTTACACGTCTAGTAGGCGTGTAATCCCCTATTGTTGATTGCATTGTTTGGGCCTTAAATATGGCGTGTTTGGTTATTGTATTCGGCCTTGAAAAATGTGGCATAGTAGTAGAAACAAAGGAGGTGCTGTCCGATTTTCCGTAGAATTTGGCCACTTAGCACTTAGAATATTCTATGTTTGAAGTAAGAGGTTAATGGATGTATTGTGACCATGATAGGTTGAAGAACTAAGTATAGCGTATCCTACTTGAAGAATGGAATAGCTCAAGGTTGAAGTACTTTGGAGCATTTTGCTACTTGTCGACAATCGTCGCGAGGTATGTGAACCTCTTCCTTCCTTTGGCATGATTCTATGTATGGAATATACCTGTGGTATCATTTCATGTTTCCTTATACTCTTAGAAGTTAAGAGGTAGTTGTGTGACTTACTTTATATAGAACTTTTCCTATCCTTTGAGCATGAATAGTTGCACGTATGTAGTACGGTAGACGTACAAGACCTTGATATCCTTTACTAGTTTTATGAATATCCAAGACGGGTGAGTTTGGAGATTAACTCACTTCTTTGAGAGTATTAAGGATGTCTAATGTTTTATGAAAGTTAAGGGACTTGAAGAGTTTTAAAGTATTTGATACTTGTTTCGTTTTAAACGTATAAGTCCCTTGGATAGGAAATTGTATTTAGCTAAAGCATAAAGTGAATGTAACGACTTTATGGGGAGTTGGTTATATTTGCTTTATGGAAAGATAAATGACTTGATTTTAGTGAAAAAGGCAACTTGATTTTTAAGGCATCAATTGCCTAGGGTTGTATAATAAAAGGAGTCACTTGATTTCTAAAGGTTAAGAGACTAATTGTATTTTTGAAAGTTAAGTAAATTGATTTGAAAGTATTTAATACTTGGTTTCAAAAAGTAGAAGTCTCTTGGTTAGAAAAGGAACGAGTTTTGTCTAAAACCATAAAGGGTTATAACGGCTTTATGGGAAGTTGGTTATGACGGCTTTATGGAAGGTTAAGAGAATGGTTTTCTCTAATAGTGTAATAAAAGAAATAACTTGTATTAAGAAAGGGCAATGTGATTTAAAGGTATCACTTGCTTAAAGCTTTTAAGTAAGAAGTCGCGTAATTTAGAAGCCGGTTATTGAATTTCTAAAAAGGTATTGTGACTTGTCCTGAAAGGTAGAGATGACTTGATACTACGATTGTTAGTATCTGGGAAGTTTTATTTGAAAAAGAGTCTTTCTAAAGGAGTAGAGGTCGTGTCACGTTGGGTTAAGTTCAGGCGTATACGCTGCAGGCGGACTATATGACATTATCGACCATAGATGGGCGGGCGGTATACCTTCTGCGGGCACTATATGACATTATCGACCAAGAGATGGTACTGGCAGTATACCTTTACGGGAAGACTATATGACATTATCGACCCAGAGATGGGCCGGGCGTTATACCTTCTGGCGGACTATATGACATTATCGACCGAGATGGGCGGGCGATACCTTTGCAGGCGGACTATATGACATTATCGACCGAGAGATGGTAGGCGGTATACCTTTGTCACGACCGAGCGGGGCGTGTTTGATGCCTACCCGGGCACCCTCGTGATACAACATCGAGAGAGAATCGCGGAAATAAAAACATAAACATGAAACAAGAGACATGATAAATAAGCAGGCCAACAAAAGCAGTTGCATACGTATATACATAAAAACCCGAGCTTATCCTTTTTACAAACTACGCCCACAATGATTACTCTGGACCTACAGAAGTGACAACAACTATGGCGGGACGGGGCCGCCATACCACGAATGTACAAGAACCTCTGGACTCGTGGTAACATACCAAAAGATAAGCCTCGAGAAGCGGGGCTTCCTAATCTGTTGAATCGTGATCCTATGGCGAGGATCCACAACCGATGTACCTATACTGCGGCATGAGCGCGGCCCAGGAGGTCGATCAACAGTACCAAGTATGTGAAATGAAAAATCGTAAATGAAATCATAACGATCTATATAAAAGCAGGAGACATGTATGATAACCAAACTACAACTCATAACATAAGCGGTCATGTCAAGTCGAGGACTCACGCCTCAAAGTCATCCTCGTACGTGGAACTCCTTCCTCATCGTCGGCGATCTAGGTACAAACCATGTGATACGTATAACATGTCTCGCCCATCTCATGGACCCGTATAGAAAGCGTGTGGAATACATTCCGGTTCATCTCATGAACTTCGGTAGTCGGATGGAATATATTCGGTCCATCCACGTGGGCGCGATAGTCGAGTGAAATACATTCGGTTCATCCCATGAACGGTAGTCGGTGAAATACATTCGGTTCATCCCGTGACGCGGTAGTCGGGTGAAATACATTCGGTTCATCCCGTGAACGCGGTAGTCGGGTGAAATCTGATGCCGCACAACAAGGCTATAACACGCAAACATAGGCAAGTTACACAACTTAAGGTATTATCATTTTATGCCAAAATCCAGTTACGACCTAAAGTATTACCTACATTAACTCTTTTAAAAAGTACGTTTCTTTCACAAAAGTCACCTGATGTTCGTAGTATAAAATAGAGTGACTATCTTTTAAGTAAACGAAACACTTCCCTTGTAAAATCAAGTAACACATTATTTTCCAAGCGTTCAAGTTTGCCTAATTTCAAATGCTCGCGTTTCTCATTTGAAAGGTTTAGTAGTTCATAGTTTTAATCACTTAAGAATATAATTCTCCTTTAAAACAAATTTGAGAAACATATGCCCTATGTGTGAGTAGGTTGTTCTTGTCTATTACAATCTTATAAAAGCGACCATGATCTAGAAATGTAATATCCTTTTGTCTCATCTTAGCTTACATGCGGATGGAGGTTTCTCTTTGGTTTTAATAACAATTAGTCAATACATTTCCTTTAATGTAGCTGCAATGGTTTGTTCGATACTTAATCTCATTTCGAAATCAGTAAAACATTATTCTTTTAAAACCAACTACTCATTACTCATGAATGAGGTTTTACAACATTTTAACAAAATTCATAACAAGTCAAACTAAGTCAAGTCTCTTATCTTTCAAGATCAAGTCTCTTAACTTTCAAAATCAATAAACCATTCTTTTACCTACATAAAGTCGTTATAACCAACTTCCCATAAAGCTATTATAACACCCTATGTTTTAAACCAACCAAATCACTTAGCACGTATGCGTCTACCGTACTACATAGTTCACAACAATCATGCTAGAAAATATAGGAAGAGGTTCACATACCTCGCGACGATTATCGACAAATAGCAAAACGCTCCAAGTACTTCAACTCGTCGGCTACTCCTTAAGCCAAGTAGATCACGCCACACGTAGTACTCCACTCCTAAAATGGTCATAGTACTCCTATCAAACCTTTCTTACCATTGAGGACTTATACCAATAAAAAGCCCTCAAAATCTACGGAAATTTAGTGACACTTCCCGTTTTTACTCACTTTTCCATCTTTTACCAAGGCCCGAATAACCGTAATATATATACCATATATATATAAGGCGTAATAATTAAACAACATAAAGAAGGGGATTACACGCCCAAATGGTAACGCGGTTTACTATCACGCCTCCATAACAACAATAAGTAAAAGAAGGGGATTACGCGGCCAATCGGTAACGCGGTTTACTATCACGCCTTCATAACAATACAATAATTAAAAAGGGGATCACACGCCCAAACGGAACGCGATTGAACAATCTTCCCCTTAACAAAAATGTAAGTACAGTCCAAAGTAAATATTGTCCAAAGTAAATACAGTCCAAAGTAAATACAGTCCTTAAGTTGGGGTCCTTGGCCAACTTTGTCCATTTTACTTATCCAATTTACTCATTAGTCATCCAACTTATATTTCCATTCTTAATATAAGTTATAGTTACTTTGTTATTAGCTTCTTAGCAAGTAAGATACGTTTTTACCATTTTAATGACAAACGGCCAATCCTTTCTTTTAATCAAGTTAACAAGATCCAACTCTTCCAAACTTACTCCATATATTATATAATCCATAATATACTTATAATATATGTATAACAACCAATTCACAAAGAGGTTTAAGGTTCACTACCTCAAATAGCCCAAAAATATCCAAGTTCTTAAATGTCACGACCCGAACCCGGGCCCGTGACTGGTGCCTTACCCCGGGCACCCTAGTGATACAACATCAGAGAAAATCAGCGGAAAAATAAAAACATGAACATGAATTAAGAGAAAAGATAAATAAACAGGCCAACCAAAGCGATTTGCCTTCATCATATATACATAAATACCGACGGTTATCCTTTTTACAAACCACGCCACGATTACTCTGAGACCTCTAAG
Source organism: Przewalskia tangutica (assembly GCA_029844215.1). Taxonomy (NCBI): domain Eukaryota; kingdom Viridiplantae; phylum Streptophyta; class Magnoliopsida; order Solanales; family Solanaceae; genus Przewalskia; species Przewalskia tangutica. The sequence goes on along the minus strand of JAQGDG010000235.1, from coordinate 185,762 downwards.
ATTTTTACAACGCTATGGCGGGACGGGGCGCCATATACCACGAATGTATAAGAATCTCTGGACTCGGGGTAACATACCAAAAGATAAGCCTCGGAAGGCGGAGCTTCCCAGCCTTTGAAATGTGATCCTATAAGCGGGGATCGGCGATCGATGTACCTTTTACTGCGGCATGACGCGGCCCCGAAGGAGGTCGATCTAACAGTACCAAGTATGTGAAGCGTAAAATCAGTAAATGAAATCATAATAGTCTATATAAAGCGGGAGACATGTATGATAACCAAACTACGATTCACGACATAAAGCGATCGTGTCAGTCGGGGACTCACGCCTCAAAGTCATCCTCCGTGCGTGGAACTTCTTCCTCACTGCGGCGATCTAGGTACAAATCATGTGATACGTATAACGGTCTCGACCCATCTTATGGACGATATAGAAGCGTGTGGAATACATTCGGTTCATCCCGTGAGCCGTGGTCGAGTGAAATACATTCGGATGAACCGGTAGTCGAGTGAAATACATTCGGATGAACCGGTAGTCAAGTGAAATACATTCCGGATGAGCCGTGTCGGGTGAAATACATTCCGGATGAGCCGTGTCGGTGAAATACATTCCGGATGAGCCGTGTCGGGTGAAATACATTCGGATGAGCCGGTAATCAAGTGACATACATTCGGATGAACGTGTCGAGTAGAACACAATACTTGAACAACAAGGCTATCACGTAACATGGTCAAGTTTCATAACAACAAGCATAAGCAAGTTACACCTGACTCAAGGTACTTTCATTTTATGTCAAAGTCGGATTTTTAACCTTAAAGTACTACGTCCGTTAAATTCCTTTTAAGATCCATTTCTTTTACAAAGGTCACCCGATACGTAGTATAAAATTAGAGTGATTAACATTGTTAAGTAAACCAAAATGCTTTCCTTTGTAAAATCAAGTAACAACCTTATTTTTCCAAGCGTTCAAGTTTGCCTAATTTCAAATGCTCAAGTTTCTCATTTTAGAAAAGGTTTAGTAGTTCATAGTTTTAAATCCTTTAAAACATAATTCTCCTTTAAACGTTTTGAGAAACCTATGTCTTATAAGTGAGTAGGTTATTCTTGTTTATAATCAATCTTATTAAGCCATGATCTAGGAAATGTCATTTTGTCTCATATTAGCTTACATGCGGATGGAAGTTTCTCTGGTTTTAATAATACTAAATCTGTCCAAAACATTTCCTTTTATTAACGCCGCAGTGGTTTGTCGATACACATTACGATTTAGAAATCAAGTAAAACATTTTAAGCCGTTATACCTAACTTTCCATAAAGCTAGTATAACTCTCAAGTTTCAAAAACCAAGTATTACTTTTCTCTCAAAATGATTCAAAAATCTTTTGAAATACTTCAAGTTCTTTATTATCACATAGCCACCGGTTATAGTTCAAATCGATTACCTCTTAAAAATCACAAGTATTTTCTTACCTACATAAAGTCAATTATAACCAACTTCCCATAAAGCGTTATAACACTTTATGTTTAAACCAATCAAATACATTTAGCACGTATCGTCTACCGTACTAGATAGTTCCACATATCATGCTAAAAGAGATAGGAAGAGGTTCACATACCTCGCGACGATTATCGACTAATAGCAAAGCGCTCCAAGTACCTCAAACCGTCGTTGCACCTTGCCGAGTAGATCGCGCCACACGTAGTATTTCAACCTATAGAGGCCACAAGCGCGCCTATTAATATCTTTAGATCGGCGTAGAATATTCTACTGAAAATTCGACACCTCCCCAACAACGTAAATCTCCTCCTCTATCGAAGTGGCTACCAAGCCAACCGGGGTTAACACGTCTAACGGGACGTGTACATTTCTACTACACATTAACGCTACACAAGTCTCATGTCTGATCCTATGTAATTACGATTCAGTTCACTCTTTAAATTGGGCTTAAGTCGCAAGACATTCCGTAAGTATTATTCGGGCTTAAGTCAAAAGACATTGCCGCACAACTATGTTGATTCTATATATAGTATACTTAACTATATACGCTACAACATGTAATTTCCAATTACAACGGAAGGTCAAAGTGTTTACCTCGTTAAGCCCAAAATTATCCAAGTTATATGTCGATCTGAACAACGTTTAGCTCTACTCCGGTGCTCCATCCGTTGCAACCAACCCTTAGATGTTCTAACCAACTTCTACTTATGACTTCAACTACGGGTGAAGATTTACTTAGGGTTTCGTTTTTGTGACTGAGGGAAGTATAATAGTATTTTCTGGGCTTTTGCAAAAGTGTAACCTTGGGAATACTACAAGGTATTTAGGCGAGTATTTGGGCATTTGAACAATACTAGGAGAGTATTTCTATACCACAAAAAGGGGTATTTATACGAGACAACAAGGCTAGGGGGGGTGTACCCCACGGCTAGGGTACCACAAAGGGGGAGGGGGAGGCTCTCGGCCAAGGGCCTTGCTCAAAGGGGGGGAGGGGGACTTTGGACGATAGCAAGACAAGAGGGAGGGAGTATTTGAGACTTAGATAGATTGCTCAAGTTTTGGATGAAGAAAGTCTTCAACTTAGAGGGGTATTTATAGGTCAAGGAATGGCCAACCAATGGCCAAGATCCATCCAAGTGTTAGGCAAGTGTAAGGCCAAGATTAAGCCATGTGCTACCTTATCCATCTACACAAAATATCCTACCTAACCCTTGACCAAAATTTCAACACCAAAAACGTGCAAGACTAGCCCATTTCGTCCGTCCACTCCTTCCAATTAGAGGGTGACAAGTGTCGCCCTCTCGTTGGTCCAAAATGTTTCGTCTCTCGGAAAAATCCGCAAAAATTATTAATGACATAGCCGGAATTTTCCCTACGAAAGCTGTGGAAACGTTTCGTCGAAAAACGACTCCTTTCGGGTGTTGTGTACAAATTTCGAAACTAGCCAACTTTTAAGGCTCAAATTATAATACGTACGCGCTCACGTACATACTCTGGAAATACGGGGTATAACATTCTCCCCTCCTTAGAAACATTCGTCCCGAATGTTCCTTCTAAGCCTCAAAACAAACATGCGCCAGTATAGTCTTCACTACTATACTTACGAGAACAATCCTGCCACACCTGGCCACAGAAACACCTGCGCAAATACTTACATCCAAGTCCACGAGGAAACACCTCTAACATCACAAACTTTTGTCACTTTGCCGCGAGGTTCTAGTGTCACTCGGCGACCAACAAATGGTGCCGGACTGCGTCGATCCCCGAGGTCAAAATATACATCCTTCGTGACCTTCTCCCTTTACAAGAAATGATCACACACGTTCACTTCTCCCCATCGTTGTACCCTTCTCGAACACTCGGACTCTTTCTAGTATCCGTACCACACTTCCGTCAGCGTTTGTTTCCGACCTGGAGTCACCACCTCCAACTTGGTTATCTTACTAGCCTCAATCTTCCTAAGGCCACCAGGCCTTCACGATCCGCCGGTCGAACATATCCACAAACTCATACGATGGTCATCTAAACTTGGGCCTAGCACCCTCGTGACCTACCACTGGCGGGACCACCCAGCTGACCCACCTTATTTGACTCACGGGTTGACACGCAACACGCCCTCAACCCGAGCCTGCATCCGCGACTCTCTCGTTTCTCGATCCGGAACAACCTTGCTAAATCACATCAGGAAAGATACCACTTTCATTTACCCAACCCAGGGACTTATCACATAATACATTCCAGGCATAAAATGCACTCTGACAAGGATCACTCATGAAATCTTGTACTCAAGACGGCGCTACATCTAAGGTCTCAGCGTAATATTCTAAGGTTCATCATTTTCTCACCCCAGTGCTTACCCTTTTTCCCCAACGGGTTCCTAAATCACATTTTAGCACAAAGCTATCCGAACATAACACTTAACACATTAACATAACATCAAAACATACAAGCCTCTAGAGGTTAAGGATATACACAAGCTACCGCTCCACTCTAATCATAAGTCGCCTGCAGGCTTATGCATGTAGAAGGCGATGAACACGCCATCGATCCGGTAGTGCGCCAAGCTGCGATACCTCTCCTATAAGCACTGATCTCTCGTCACATGGCTCGACGGCCGCAGTGAAACAAGCACCCGATAAAGACGACATTCCCGGGATGATGTTTGCCACGCATCGTGCACCGAGGGGACACGAATCCGGTGGCTAGCACTCACGTATACCGTGAACGAAGCCACGGAGGTCGACCGGCTCGAATACCGAACGTCACGAAGGCGAGGAGGACCACTCCGTCTTGGCGGAGGTACATAACTAGGCTGCTGGGCGGTCCGCCTCGAAAGTTACCAAAGGACCTGCATTACGGCCCTCTTCGCGATCTCGGTCATTCCGTCGACCTCTCCGTGCCTCGCATCCTAGTGCATGAGCTTGCATGCGGGCAATGTCCATGCCGGTGAAGAGCTACACCGTACAAGCCTCGCCAGTAATCGTCGGCCCGGTGGCGTGGCGGTGTACTCGTCCTCCATATCCGCTACTCTGGAGAACATACCGAGCTAATGAGTCGAACTCCACATTGTACTCTCTAACCGTCCGCCCGTCCTGCCTCAACGTCAAAAATCTGTCGGCCCGAGCCCTCCTCATCTGTGGAGGCAAGAAATGTGCAAGAAATGCCCTCGAGAACTCGTCCCAAACTGCTGGAAGTGCATGCTCTTCCCGGGCGGCTCACGAATCAAACGATCAAGCTGCGGTATCACGCGGTGATGCGAACCCAATACCACCGACTCTGCCTCTGAGGCTCTGATCACTCTCATGATCCGCTGTAGCTGTCGGATAAACTCCTGAGGGTCATCCTCAGCTCTCGATCCATAGAACACTGGCGGGCTACAACTCAGAAAGTCACGTAGCCTCAAACTGTCTGCTCGGGGGTGAACTACGGGTGCTATTGGGGCTGGAACTGCTGCATCCAGCCTATCCTCATATCTGGCCACGACCCTGGCCAGTAACTGGGCCATCTCCTTGTACCCCATCTCATCGGCTCCAGGCTGTGGGACTGGAGGCTCAGTCTTGTAGTCTCGGCGGCCTGTTGCGGCTCTAAACTCTGCTTTGGTCTTTGGCGGCGTCGCGAAACCCGCCGTCGGGCTTGTCTCAGTCTTGGCGGGCCTGCGCCCTCGTACTCCTCTGTATCTCGCTAACAGCTCCCTCGACTGCCTTGCCCATCTGGGCCTGGGTTGCCTTACGCGGAGGCATAACTGGTAAAAGAAAAGGGATACGTCAGAGGGGCCCAACTTATCACACAGCTCTAGGGCACGATCTCAGAATGAGAAGAATGGAAACCAATCCTAAATGTCCTATAGCCTCCTGATTATAGATGTGGTGCACAACACACCGATAATCAAGACTCTACTAGACACGGTCTGTAGACACTTTCCGAGGACTAACTGCTCTGATACCACTTTTGTCACGACCCGAACCCGGGCCCGTGACTGGTGCCTTACCCCGGGCACCCTAGTGATACAACATCAGAGAAAATCAGCGGAAATAAAAACATGAACATGAATTAAGAGAAAAGATAAATAAACAGGCCAACCAAAGCGATTTGCCTTCATCATATATACATAAATACGAACAGTTATCCTTTTTACAAACCACGCCTACGATTACTCATGGACCTCTAAGATTTTTACAACAGCTATGACGGGACAGGGCCCCGCCATACCCCTGAATGTATAAGAATCTACAGACTCAGGGTAACATACCAAAAGATAAGCCTCCGAAGGAACGGAGCTTCCCAACACGCTGAAATGTGATCCTATAAGCGGGGATCGACAGTCGATGTACCTTTTACCTGCGGCATGAACGCAGTCCGAAGAGTCGATCTGACAGTACCAAGTATGTGGCGTAAAATCGTAAATGAAATCATAATAGTCTATATAAAGCGGGAGACATGTATGATAACCAAACTACGATTCACAACATAAAAGCGATCATGTCAAGTCAGGGACTCACGCCCTCAAAGTCATCCCTCATGCCCGTGGAACTTCTTCCTCACTGCCGGCAGTCTAGGTACAAATCATGTGATACGTATAACAGGTCTCGGCCCATCTTATGGACCCAATATAGAAACGTGTGGAATACATTCCCGGTTCATCCCATGAACCGGTAGTCGAGTGAAATACATTCCCGGATGAACCGGTAGTCGAGTGAAATACATTCCCGGATGAACCGGTAGTCAAGTGAAATACATTCCCGGATGAACCGTGTCAGGTGAAATACATTCCGGATGAGCCGTGTCGAGTGAAATACATTCCCGGATGAACCGGTAATCAGGTGAAATACATTCCCGGATGAACCGGTAATCAAGTGACATACATTCCCGGATGAACCGGTAATCGAGTAGAACACAATACTTGCACAACAAGGCTATCACACGTAACATGGTCAAGTTTCATAACAACAAGCATAAGCAAGTTACACACAACTCAAGGTACTTTCATTTTATGTCAAAGTCCGGATTTTTAACCTTAAAGTACTACGTCCGTTAAATTCCTTTTAAGATCCATTTCTTTTACAAAGGTCACCCGATACCCGTAGTATAAAATTAGAGTGATTAACATTGTTAAGTAAACCAAAATGCTTTCCTTTGTAAAATCAAGTAACAACCTTATTTTTCCAAACGTTCAAGTTTGCCTAATTTCAAATGCTCAAGTTTCTCATTTTAGAAAAGGTTTCGTAGTTCATAGTTTTAAATCCTTTAAAACATAATTCTCCTTTAAACGTTTTGAGAAACCTATGTCTTATAAGTGAGTAGGTTATTCTTGTTTATAATCAATCTTATTAAGCAGCCATGATCTAGGAAATGTCATTTTGTCTCATCTTAGCTTCTATGCAGATGGAAGTTTCTACTGGTTTTAATAATACTAAATCTGTCCAAAACATTTCCTTTTATTAACGCTGCAGTGGTTTGTCGATACACATTCTGATTTTCGAAATCAGTAAAACATTTTTAAGCCGTTATACCTAACTTCCCATAAAGCTAGTATAACTCTCAAGTTTCCAAAAACCAAGTATTACTTCTTCTCTCAAAATGATTCAAAAATCTTTTGAAATACTTCAAGTTCTTTATTATCACATAGCCAGCCAGTTATAGTTCAAATCAGTTACCTCTTAAAAATCACAAGTATTTTCTTACCTACATAAAGCTGTTATAACCAACTTCCCATAAAGCCGTTATAACACTTTATGTTTTAAACCAATCAAATACATTTAGCACATGTACGTCTACCGTACTAGATAGTTCACACATATCATGCTAGAAGAGATAGGAAGAGGTTCACATACCTCGCGACGATTATCGACTAATAGCAAAACGCTCCAAGTACCTCAAACCGTCGGCTGCACCTTAAGCCGAGTAGATCGCGCCACACGTAGTATTTCAACCTATAGAGGCCACAAGGCGCCTATTAATATCTTTAGATCCTGACGTAGAATATTACGAGAAAATTCGGCGACACCTCCCCGCACATAGCGTAAATCTCCTCCTCTATCGAGGCTGGCCAAGCCAACCGGGGGTTAACACGCCTAACGGACGTGTACAATTCTACTACACAAGTAATGCTACACAAGTCTGTAATGTCTGATCTATGTAATTCTGATTCGATTCACTTCTTTAAATTGGGCTTAAGTCGCAAGACATTCTGTAAGTATTATTCAGGCTTAAGTCAAAAGACATTGCCGCACAACTATGTTCAGTTCTATATATAGTATACTTAACTATATACTCCTACAACATGTAATTTCCAATTACAACAGAAGGTCAAGAGTGTTTACCTCGTTAAGCCCAAAATTATCCAAGTTATATGTCGATCCTGAACAACGTTTAGCTCCTATTCCGCACTCCAATCCGTTCAACCAACCCTTAGAAGTTCTAACCAACTTCTACTTATGACTTCAACTACGGTGAAGATTTACTTAGGGTTTCGTTTTTGTGGTGAGGAAGTATAATAGTATTTTACGGGCTTTTGCAAAAGTGTAACCTTGGGAATACTACAAGGTATTTAGGCCAAGGTATTTGGGCATTATAACAATACTAGGAGAGTATTTCTATACCACAAAAAGGGTATTTATACGAGACAACAAGGTTAGGGGTGTACCCGGCTAGGTGTACCACAAAGGGGAGGGAGGCTCTCGCCAAGGGCCTTGCTCAAAGGGGAGGGACTTTGGACGATAGCAAGACAAGAGGGAGGAGTATTTGAGACTTAGATAGATTGCTCGAGTTTTGGATGAAGAAAGTCTTCAACTTAGAGGGTATTTATAGGTCAAGGAATGGCCAACCAATGGCCAAGATCCATCAAGTGTTAGGCAAGTGTAAGGCCAAGATTAATCCATGTGCTACCTTATCCATCTACACAAAATATCCTACCTAACCCTTGACCAAAATTTCAACACCAAAAGCGTGCAAGACTAGCCCATTTCGTCAGTCGCTCCTTGATTAGAGGTGACAAGTGTCGCCCTCTCATTGGTCCAAAATGTTCGTCTCTCGGAAAAATCCGCAAAAATTATTAATGACATAGCGGAATTTTCCCTCGAAGTCGTGGAAAGCGTTTCGTCGAAAAACGACTCCTTTCGGGTGTTGTGTACAAATTTCGAAACTAGCCAACTTTTAAGGCTCAAATTATAATACGTACGCGCTCACGTACACACTCTGGAAATACGGGGTATAACATTAAAGTCGGTCCAAGCAAGTCTTAGCTCCAAATCTTTATGTTCCGATCCGCTACAAGTAACCCATAGAAGCTCCTAACCAACTTCTCTTGAGAACTACTCAAGTGAAGAACACCTAGGCTTTTCCTCCAAGAGCTCTCGGCCAAGGTGTCTTTTTAAGGCAAGGGATGTGAAATCTTTTATATCTTTTGGTTAAGAGTCTTCCTAATACACTAGGGAAAAACACTTAAGAGTTTAGGAATTATTGGACAATGTTTGGTTAGGGAGGGAGGAGATTGACGAGAGCTAGGGAGAGAAGGAGGGTGAGGGAAATATTTTTCAAGCCTTCAATTCTCTAAGTGTGCAAGATTTCATCAACTAAGGGTGCATATATAGGACAACCAAGGGCTAGGATGAAGGCAAGTGTGTGGTTGAGATTGGGGACAAGTGTGGGTGGGACCCACAAGCCACTTGTCCACACAAAATATCTTGCAAGACTTGGCCACTTGTCACAAGATTTCGGCCACAAGGCCACCTAGGGGGTGACACGTGTCGCCCTCCTATTCGTCCAAAATATTTCATCTTCCGAAAATATCCATAAAGGCCAAAATCTCAAAAACTAAGCGGGCCCCACAAAACCGTAAATTTCACCCGTGGGCCCCACGTGACCATTTCCGGAAATAAAATTCCATAATTCTCAAATATTATAAGAAGTCTGAATACCAAATCTGGGAATCCAATTCCCATTAACGAACCTTTTCCTTTACAAAAACCGGAAACTTTTCCGTCGAAAAATCACATCTTTCTTTCTTTCCAAAATTTCTGCCGTATTCTCGTACGTACGTCCTCGCATACATACCCTGGAACTACGGGGTGTAACATTCTCCCCCCCTTAGAAACATTCGTCCCGAATGTTCCTTCTAAGTCTCCATAATCACACATGCGCCGGTATAGTCTTCACTACTATACTTACAAAACCAATTATGCCACACGTGGCCATAATATCACATCTGTGAAACCCAAATCTAAAATATCGATGAATCTCCTCTATGAGGTAAAACTACACTAACTATCACTCTGGTCCAAAGGATACTCTCGACCTTCACTTCACAAAAATGATCACTTCCATCCTCTTAACACATGTTTGCTTCCTTTCTTACTCGTCGTACCTTTCGTACACGAACTCTTTCTAGTACACGTACCATATTTTCGTCATCATCGCTGCGGTTCCAAAACCTCGAGTCACTACCTCCAAACTTGGTCATCTTATCGGCCTCAAATTCTTTTAAGGCCATCCCGGCCTTCACGATCCGATTCTGGTTGAGCAACGTCCACGAACTCGACGATGGTTACCTAAACTTGGGCCTAGCACCCTCGTGACCCTACCACTGGCGGGACCACCTCGAACTGACCCACCTCAACGGGTTGCGGATTGACCCGCAAATGGCCTCAACCCGACCCTAACGCGCAACTCTTGTTCCGATCCGGAACAATCTTACTAATTCACGTCATGAAAGCTACCACTTCCATCTCACACTACCCATGTAATTATCCCACAATATTTCCCCGCATACCAAGTACATCGACAAAGACCAACCGTAAAATCACCCACTCAAGACGGCCTCGCCTCTAAGGTCTCCACGTATAAAACTCTAAGGTTCACACTTTCCATGCCCCCACACTTATCCTTCCAACTAACCATGTTTTCTAACTTACAAATAACACAACGCTATCCGTACATAGCACACAATAATAAGATCATCATATCGCGCAAACAAAACTCTAGAGGGTTAAGGATATACCTGTATCTACCGCTTCACTCTAATCATAGGCCTACCTGCAGCGCATGCTGTAGAAAGCGATGAACCCGCCATCGATCCGTGAGCTGCGTCATGCTGCCGGTACCCCTCCTATAAGCACATTCCCTCGTCACATGGCCCTGACGGCCGCAGGTGAAACAAACACCAGTAAAAAGATGACATTCCCCGGGATGACGCCTGCCACATCGGGCACACTGAGGGGGACATGAATCCTGCTGGCTAGAACTCACGTATATCTGTGAACTGAAGCCACGGAGCCACGACCAGGCTCGAATACCGAATGTCACGAAGGCGGAGGACCACTCTGTACTAGCGAAGGTGCATAACTAGCCTGCCGCTGAGGCGGTCCGCCTCGCAAGTTACCAAAGGACCCTGCTGTTCTGGCCTTCTTCTGCTGATCCCGGTCATTCCGTCGACCTCTCCGTGCCTCACATCCAAGTGCATGAGCCTGCATGCGGGCAATGTCCATGCCCGGCTGAAGAGCTACACCCGAACAAGCCTCTGCCAAGTAATCATCGAGCCCAGTGACGTAGCGGTGCACTCTGCCTCCATATCGGTCACTAAGGCGGGGACATACCGAGCCAACGAGTCAAACTCCACGTTGTACTCCTAACCGTGACGCGATGCGCTTGCGTCAAAAATCTGCCGGCGAGCCCTCGCTCATCCGTGGAGGCAAGAAATGTGCAAGAAATGTCGCGAGAACTCGCCCCAACTGCTGGAGCGCATGTTCCTCGGGGCGATTCCATGAATCAAACGATCGGCAGGATCACGCAGCTGATGCGAACCCAATACCACCGACTCTGCCTCTGAGACTCTGATCACTCTCATGATCCGCTGTAGCTGTCGGATAAACTCCTGAGGGTCATCCTCAGCTCTCGATCCATAGAACACTGGCGGGCTACAACTCAGAAAGTCCCGTAGTCTCAAAATGTCTGCTCGGGGGTGAACTACGGGTGCTACTGGGACTGGAACTGCTGCATCCAGCCTCTCCTCATATCGGGCCATGACCACGGCGATGGCGAGCCATCTCCTTGTACCCGTCTCATCCGCTCCGGTGTGGATGGAGGCTCAGTATTGTAGTCTCGTGACCACTGCTGCGGCTCTAAACTCTGCCGGCGCTGGCGGCGTCGCAAAACTCGCCGTCGGAAGCACTATCTCAGGTAACGACTGGGCCTCGCCGGTAACCCTCGTGCTCTACTGCGGTTCCTCGCTGCCTTGCCGCCGGGCCCGATTGCGTTGCTTGAGGCATAATCGGCACATAAGAATACGTCGGAGGAGTCCAATGACAACACACTCTAAGGCACGATCTCGAATGAGAAGAATGGAAACTAATCCTAAATGTCCTGCGACCTCGATTATAGATGTGGTGCACAACACACCGATAATCAAGACTCTACTAGACACGATGCGTAGACACTTTCCGAGGACTAATCGCTCGATACCACTTTTGTCACGACACCGGGGCCCGTGGATCGTGCCTTACCGGGCACCTCGTGATACAACATCAGAGAGAATCAGCGGAAATAAAAACATAAACATGAAACAAGAGACATGATAAATAAACAGCCAACCAAAATAGTTGCCTTACGTATATATACATAAAAACCGACAGTTATCCTTTTACAAACTCTGCCTGGCGGTACTACGGACCTCTAAGAAGTGACAACTATGACGGACAGGGCCCCGCCATACCCCGAATGTACAAGAACCTACAGACTGTGGTAACATACAAAAGATAAGCCTCCGGAGAAACGGGGCTTCCTAATCTGTTGGTGTGATCCTATGGCGAGGATCCACAACCGATGTACCTACTGCGGCATGACGCGGCCCCGAAGGAGTTGACAACAGTACCAAGTATGTGAAATGAAAAATCGTAAATGAAATCATAACGATCTATATAAAGCAGAGACATGTATGATAACCAAACTACATTTCATAACATAAAGCGATCATGTCAAGTCGGGGACTCACACCTCAAAGTCATCCTCATGCGTGGAACTCCTTCCTCACTGCCGGCAGTCTAGGTACAAACCATGTGATACGTATAACATGTCTCGGCCCATCTCATGGACCCAGTATAGAAACGTGTGGAATACATTCCCGGTTCATCTCATGAACTCGGTAGTCGGATGGAATACATTCCCGGTCCATCCCATGGACGCGGTAGTCGAGTGAAATACATTCCCGGTTCATCCCATGAACGCGGTAGTCGGGTGAAATACATTCCCGGTTCATCCCATGAACGCGGTAGTCGGGTGAAATACATTCCCGGTTCATCCCATGAACGCGGTAGTCGGGTGAAATACAGTACTTGCACAACAAGGCTATCACACGCAAACATAGGCAAGTTACACACAACTTAAGGTACTATCATTTTATGCCAAAATCCCGGTTCTGACCCTAAAGTATTACATACATTAACTCTTTTAAAAAGGTACGTTTCTTTCACAAAAGTCACACAATGTTCGTAGTATAAAATAGAGTGACTATCTTTTAAGTAAACCAAAAACACTTCCCTTGTAAAATCAAGTAACACATTATTTTCCAAACGTTCAAGTTTGCCTAATTTCAAATGCTCGCGTTTCTCATTTTCGAAAGGTTTCGTAGTTCATAGTTTTAATCACTTAAGAATATAATTCTCCTTTAAAACAAATTTGAGAAACATATGCCCTATGTGTGAGTAGGTTGTTCTTGTCTATTACAATCTTATAAAAGCAGCCATGATCTAGGAAATGTAATATCCTTTTGTCTCATCTTAGCTTCTATGCAGATGGAGGTTTCTACTGGTTTTAATAACAATTAGTCAATACATTTCCTTTAGTAACGCTGCAATGGTTTGTTCGATACTTAATCTCATTTCCGAAATCAGTAAAACATTATTCTTTTAAAACCAACTACTCATTACTCGCGAATGAGGTTTTTACAACATTTTAACAAAATTCATAACAAGTCAAACTAAGTCAAGTCTCTTATCTTTCAAGATCAAGTCTCTTAACTTTCAAAATCAATAAACCATTCTTTTACCTACATAAAGTCGTTATAACCAACTTCCCATAAAGCTATTATAACACCCTATGTTTTAAACCAACCAAATCACTTAGCACATGTACGTCTACCGTACTACATAGTTCACAACAATCATGCTAGAAAAGATAGGAAGAGGTTCACATACCTCGCGACGATTATCGACAAATAGCAAAACGCTCCAAGTACTTCAACCCGTCGGCTACTCCTTAAGCCAAGTAGATCACGCCACACGTAGTACTCCACTCCTAAAATGGTCATAGTACTCCTATCAAACCTTTCTTACCATTGATGACTTATACCAATAAAAAGCCCTCAAAATCTACGGAAATTTGTAAAGACTTCCACCGCTTTTACTCACTTTTCCATCTTTTACCAAGGCAGAATAACCGTAATATATATACCATATATATATATAAGGCGTAATAATTAAACAACATAAAGAAGGGGATTACACGCCCAAATGGTAACGCGGTTTACTATCACGCCTCCATAACAACAATAAGTAAAAGAAGGGGATTACGCGACGGCCGTGAACGGTTTACTATCACGCCTTCATAACAATACAATAATTAAAGGGATCACACCCAAGCGAACGCGATTGAACAATCTTCCCTTACGAAATGTAAATGCGGTCAAGTATCCAAAGTAAATACGGTCAAAGTAAATCTGAGTCCTTGGTTGGGGTCGCAACTTTGTCCATTTTACTTATCCAATTTACTCATTAGTCATCCAACTTATATTTCCATTCTTAATATAAGTTATAGTTACTTTGTTATTAGCTTCTTAGCAAGTAAGATACGTTTTTACCATTTTAATGGCAAACGGCCAATCCTTTCTTTTAATCAAGTTAACAAGATCCAACTCTTCCAAACTTACTCCATATATTATATAATCCATAATATACTTATAATATATGTATAACAACCAATTCACAAAGAGGTTTAAGATTCACTACCTCAAATAGCCCAAAAATATCCAAGTTCTTAAAGTCGCTCCAAGCAAGTCTTAGCTCCAAATCTTTACGTTCCAATCTGCTACAAGCAACCCATAGAAGCTCCTAACCAACTTCTCTTCAAGAACCAACTCCAAAAAGTGAAGAACACCTAGGCTTTTCCTCCAAGAGCTCTCGGCCAAGGTGTCTTTTTAAGGCAAGGGATGTGAAATCTTTTCTATCTTTTGGTTAAGAGTCTTCCTAATACACTAGGGAAGAACACTTAAGAGTTTAGGAATTATTGGACAATGTTTGGTTAGGGAGGGAGGAGATTGACGAGAGCTAGGGAGAGAAGGAGGGTGAGGGAAATATTTTTCAAGCCTTCAATTCTCTAAGTGTGCAAGATTTCATCAACTAAGGGTGCATATATAGGACAACCAAGGGCTAGGATGAAGGCAAGTGTGTGGTTGAGATTGGGGACAAGTGTGGGTGGGACCCACAAGCCACTTGTCCACACAAAATATCTTGCAAGACTTGGTCACTTGTCTTGGCCACTTGTCACAAGATTTTGGCCACAAGGCCACCTAGGGGGGTGACACGTGTCGCCCTCCTATTCGTCCAAAATATTTCATCTTCTAAAAATATCCATAAAGGCCAAAATCTCAAAAACTAAGCGGGCCCCACAAAACCGTAAATTTCACCCGTGGGCCCCACGTGACCATTTCCGGAAATAAAATTCCATAATTCTCAAATATTATAAGAAGTCCGAATACCAAATCTGGGAATCCAATTCCCATTAACGAACCTTTTCCTTTACAAAAACCGGAAACTTTTCCGTCGAAAAATCACATCTTTCTTTCTTTCCAAAATTTCTGCCGTATTCTCGTACGTACGTCCTCGCATACATACCCTGGAACTATGGGGTGTAACACCTTTACGGGCAGACTATATGACATAATCGACCCAGAGATGGGCCGGGCAGTATACCTTTACGGGCAGACTATATGACATTATCGACCCAGAGATGGGTCGGGCAATATACCTTTATGGGCAGACTATAGGACATTATCGCGTCCCAGAGATGGGCCGGACAGTATACCTTTAGGGGCAGACTATGTAACTTTATCGCGTCCCATGTTGGTAAGGCGGTATAGGTGTCCCCTCGTAAAGGGCCTGAGGTTGTGTAAGGTAAGTAGGTTATATGGTAGTGAACTTGATGATTGTCCGAAGTAAGTACGTAAGGAAGTGACTATAACCTTTATTCAGAAATGGGAAAGGATAATAAGGTACGATTAAGTTCACGAGGGGGTAATGACATGGTAGGCTCAGGTATTTACTTCTTTTACACTTACCCCTGTCATGTTTTTATACAGATATGTTTTAATTGTTGTACCTTATTTTCGTTCCATATTAAATTTTGTTGTAATGACCCCCTTGAAACTACGTTCATGCCCGAGTTTAGGTACCAGGTTGGTGATCCTTGCTCGTAGGATCTCGGTTCAGTTTTTGGGAGAAAGCTCCATTTGCTCCGGAGGCTTATCTCTTGGTACGGTTTTCCCTGAGATTGTAGATTCATGTTTATTGAGGTATGGCGAGGCCTGTCCCGCACGCTTGTTATGATAAAACTCTTAAGTGCTGAAGTTACATATTGTGGGTCATTTTGTAAAGGAAATGAGGCAACTGCTTCGGTTGTATATATTTATGTCCAGGAAAGTAGCCCTATCGGCTAACCTGTTGTCTACCTCTGTTGTTTTATTTTACAAAGTTTCATGTATGTTCGTGATTATCTCGATGTGTACTGTAAGGGTGCCCAGTAGGGCACGATCGTGGTCCCGGTCGGTCGTGACAAAAGTGGTATCGAAGCGATTAGTCCTCGAAAAGTGTCTACAGACCGTGTCTAGTAGAGTCTTGATTATCGGTGTGTTGTGCACCACATCTATAATCAGGAGGCTGCAGGACATTTAGGATTGGTTTCCATCCTTCTCTCTTTGAGATCGTGCAGTAGAGTCGTCATAGTAGGTTGAATCCTCTCTGACCCCTTCTTATGTGATTATGCCTCGCGGAGCGACTAGGGCTCGAAGGGCAAAGCGGCGGCGAGGCGCTAGCGGTACTCGGAAGGGTTACTCGGACTCGAGCGGATTATGCCCGAGGTAGTAAGGCGGGTGGCGAGTTCAGCCACGCCCGGTATTAGAGAGAGCGGCGGTAGCTCCCGAGGTTCGGCACGAGCCTCGGTTCCCGGCCAGTGCGAGTATAGAGACTACGAGGCGGTCGGTTATTGACCAAGATAGTAGCGGCGGCAAAGCGACAGAACAGCCTTCACCTAGGCCGGCGGTTTGCGGATTAGGGATTTTCGGGATGTCACCACATGAGTTTTATGGTTCGAGGTCGATGAGGATCGCGAGGAGTTCATTCGGCAGCTACGGACCATGCGAGTTCTTAGGGCTTGAGACAGTGCATTACGCTAGCCTCTTACCGGTTGCGCGATATTGCGTTGGCTGGTTTGAGTCGTGGTTGCTTTCAAGGGGTGATGATGCTCTTCCGGCTGTTTGGGAGGAGTTCTGAGGCCTTCATGGTTCACTTTTTGCCTCCTGAGATGAGAGCCCGGGTAGACAGATTCTTGACCTTGAGGCAGAACGGGAGGACTGTCAGGGAGTATAGCTTGGAGTTTGAATCCTTGGCCAGACATGCGCATACTATTGTAGCTGACATGGCGGATAGGGTTCATCGTTATGTGACGGGGCTTGACCGTCATATGATTACCGCATGCTTGGGTGTGGCTCTTGGCCGGTATGGACATCTCCGGATGCGAGCCTATGCGCAGGGATAGAGGATAGAGAGAGGGAGGAGCAGATTGACTCGAGCCAGCCAGAGGCAGGGACATCGTGGTCTCAGGCGATTTAGAGGCGGACGGCCTGGCGAACTAGGTCTACATTGCAGCCAGCACCGAGTGCTCCTCCACAGTTTTCCGGCGGAGGGTTTTACAACCCCGGGAATGCAGGGGCCGGTCAGGTCTCTAGAGCTTCAGATCCTCAGAGAGATGGGGTTCGGTCGATCGAGGCCACTGTGCCTCGTCGCCCGATGTGGTAGGTTACATTACGGGGTATGTCGGCGATGCAGTGCTTGTTTTTCTTGTTGTCGTATAGTACATATTTTAAGAGTGTGTAGTTATAGAGGGGGTCCTGGTGGGACAACAACGATCTCTTTGGATCGATTGCGGGTTCTTCGCCTTGATAGCTAGGCGGGATGTTCATGCCGACGGTAGTGGCAGAGGTCGTGGTGGGAGTTCCCAGTTTTAGCGGTCCTTGAACCGCCTATATGATTTCAGGTATGTCTTTGGCCTTTAGAAACTTGTATGCATGATAAAGTTGTGGTATGTTTAAGTTTTATGAACCGATTATATAGAGACTATGTATATGTTAGAAGGAGTTGGAAGTAAGAAAAGATAATCTCTTTTTGGCTTATGATGGACAGATATGCGTGTGCGAGGTATTAGGGCCATGTGTGGCATTGTTGGTATGTCGGGGTTGTGAAAGGGAACGATGTCTCTAATTATAAGTATGACTCCGAAAGAACATTCGGGGACGAATGTTTCTAAGGGGGGAAGAATGTTACACCCCGTGTTTTCAGGACGTGTTTTAAGAACGTACGAAAGAACTCACAAGTGTTGAGAATTGAGACTTGTAAAAATTTATCGGAATTATGAAATTGTCGGAAAACGAATATTGTGACGAATGGGAGGGCGACACGTGTCACCCCCCCCCCCCTTAGAATGCCTTGGACGAAATTGATCATGGACAAAAGGGTCATTTGACCCTTGTTAGGAAGACAAGTCTTGCTAGCCTTAGAGCTTGACAACATTGACGAAGTCAAAGGTCCCACTAGTCTTGATATTTAATTAGACCTCATCCAAACCACCCATTTGTTTAGATCTTAACCCTCCATTGCACTATATTATACTACTAGTAGTGAGACAAGTTCCATACTTAGCCAAAATTTACACAAATTGGAAGAACAAGCTTAGTTGCTCTCGGGTTCCTTGCATTTTGAAAAGAGAAAAATCTTGTTTCTTGTCCAATAAGCTCTACACTTTAAACCAAGGTTCTTGAGGGTAGTGTAAGCGTATCTCAATAGAAAAATCTCGAAAAAAGATAGTTTTCGGGTTAATCGCAGAGTGAAAACCTAGTTGCTTTCTAGGTTTTGGATTGGAAGTTTGAAGGAAAGTTGTTGGTGTGGTTCTAAGGGTCTCTAGTAGCGGATTGAAGTGTCTTGAAGAGTCTCTAAGTTGCTAAGGAGCGACTTCGGATTTGGAATTGGATTGAGATTCGTTGAGGTATAATCTTGTCTCTTAATTAGTGTTACAAGATTATATATATGTTGTTGTTGTTAGCTTTACGTGTTGATAGCATGAAGTTGATATGTTGAAGCTCATAAGTATTATGGATTGCTTGTAGCTTAAATCCGAAATGTTATATTAGCCACTTGAAGTTGGATTACTAATTGGTCGTTTATTAGAAATCGTCGCATGTTGTTTACTTGAGGATTATAGTGGTAATAATCAATTGCGACTTGATATCATGTTAGGCTAATAACTTGGATTGAAATGGAAATTGGATAAGAATTGATGTTGTAGTACTTGAGTTGGCGAAATGGGCTAGTAGTTGTTGTAGTTTGTTATCTATTGTGGGGCGGAATTTTACGCCTAGTAGGCGTGTAATCCCTATTGTTGATTGCATTGTTTGGGCCTTAAATATGGCGTGTTTGGTTATTGTATTCGGCCTTGAAAAGGTGGCATAGTAGTAGAAACAAAGGAGGTCTTTGTCCAGATTTTCCGTAGAATTTGGCGACTTAGCACTTAGAATATTCTACGTTTGAAGTAAGAGGTTAATGGACGATTGTGACCATGATAGGTTGAAGAACTAAGTATAGCGTATCCTACTTGAAGAATGGAATAGCTCAAGGTTGAAGTACTTTGGAGCATTTTGCTACTTGTCGACAATCGTCGCGAGGTATGTGAACCTCTTCCTTCCTTTGGCATGATTCTATGTATGGAATATACCTGTGGTATCATTTCATGTTTCCTTATACTCTTAGAAGTTAAGAGGTGGTTGTGTGACTTACTTTATATAGAACTTTTCCTATCCTTTGAGCATGAATAGTTGCACGTATGTAGTGCGGTGAGCGTCTGAAGACCTTGATATCCTTTACTAGTTTTATGAATAGCCAAGACGGGTGAGTTAGGAGATTAACTCACTTCTTTGAGAGTATTAAGGATGTCTAATATTTTATGAAAGTTAAGGGACTTGAAGAGTTTTAAAGTATTTGATACTTGTTTCGTTTTAAACGTATAAGTCCCTTGGATAGGAAATTGTATTTAGCTAAAGCATAAAGTGAATATAACGACTTTATGGGGAGTTGGTTATATTTGCTTTATGGAAAGATAAATGACTTGATTTTAGTGAAAAAGGCAACTTGATTTTTAAGGCATCAATTGCCTAGGGTTGTATAATAAAAGGAGTCACTTGATTTCTAAAGGTTAAGAGACTAATTGTATTTTTGAAAGTTAAGTGAATTGATTTGAAAGTATTTAATACTTGGTTTCAAAAAGTAGAAGTCTCTTGGTTAGAAAAGGAACGAGTTTTGTCTAAAACCATAAAGGGTTATAACGGCTTTATGGGAAGTTGGTTATGACGGCTTTATGGAAGGTTAAGAGAATGGTTTTCTCTAATAGTGTAATAAAAGAAATAACTTGTATTAAGGAAGGGCAATGTGATTTAAAGGTATCACTTGCTTAAAGCTTTTAAGTAAGAAGTCACGTAATTTAGAAGCCGGTTATTGAATTTCTAAAAAGGTATTGTGACTTGTCCTGAAAGGTAGAGATGACTTGATACTACGGTTGTTAGTATCTGGGAAGTTTTATTTGAAAAAGAGTCTTTCTAAAGGAGTAGAGGTGCGTAGTACGTTGGGTTAAGTTCCCGGGCAGTATACCTTTACGGGCAGACTATATGACATTATCGACCCAGAGATGGGCCGGGCAGTATACCTTTACGGGCAGACTATATGACATTATCGACCCAGAGATGGGCCGGGCAGTATACCTTTACTGGCAGACTATATGACATTATCGACCCACAGATGTGCAGGCGATACCTACGCAGGCACTATATGACATTATCGACCCAGAGATGGGCCGGGAAGTATACCTTTACGGGCAGACTATATGACATTATCGACCCAGAGATGGGCCGGGCAGTATACCTTTACGGGCAGACTATATGACATTATCGACCCAGAGATGGGCCGGGCAGTATACCTTTACGGGCAGACTATATGACATTATCGACCCAGAGATGGGCCGGGCAGTATACCTTTATGGGCAGACTATAGGACATTATCGCGTCCCAGAGATGGGCCGGACAGTATACCTTTAGGGGCAGACTATGTGACTTTATCGCGTCCCAGGTTGGGCCGGGCAGTATAGGTGTCCCTCCGTAAAGGGCCGGACTAGGTTGTGTAAGGTAAGTAGGTTATATGGTAGTGAACTTGATGATTGTCCGAAGTAAGTACGTAAGGAAGTGACTATAACCTTTATTGAGAAATGGGAAAAGATAATAAGGTACGATTAAGTTCACGAGGGGGTAATGACATGGTAGGCTCAGGTATTTACTTCTTTTACACTTACCCCTGTCATGCTTTTATACAGATATGTTTTAATTGTTGTACCTTATTTCCGTTCCATATTCGGTACCTGTTGTACTGACCCCCTTCGGGGGGCTGCGTTCATGCCCGCAGGTTTTAGGTACCCAGGTTGGTGATCCTTGCTCGTAGGATCTCGGTTCAGTTTTTGGGAGAAAGCTCCATTTGCTCCGGAGGCTTATCTCTTGGTACGGTTTTCCCTGAGATTGTAGATTCATGTTTATTCAGGGGTATGGCGGGGCCCTGTCCCGCCACAGTTGTTATGATAAAACTCTTAGAGGTCTGTAGTTACATATTGTGGGTCAGTTTGTAAAGGAAATGAGGCAACTGCTTCGGTTGTATATATTTATGTCCAGGAAGGTAGCCCTATCGGCTAACCTGTTGTCTACCTCTGTTGTTTTATTTTACAAAGTTTCATGTATGTTCCGCTGATTATCTCTGATGTGTACCTGTAAGGGTGCCCAGGTAGGGCACCAGTCGCGGTCCCGGGGTCGGGTCGTGACACTAACCTTGCTCGCCTTTTCCACCCTTCAAGTAGAATACGCTACTCGTAGTACTTCAACCTATAAAGGCCACAAAACGTCTATCAACCTCTAGATCTCTTCGTAGAATAATTCTAGATACAAGATTCCTTATTATACGGAAAAAACAGCAGCCCCTCCCCCCCCCCCCCCCCCCCCGCAACCACATAAATCTCATCCTCTAACGAGGCCTGCTACCAAGCCAACAATTCCAGGGGTTACACGTCTAACGGACGTGTAGAATTCTACTCACAATAATACTATAAGTCTCAGTAAATACTCTATGTAAATCTGATTCAATTCTTATCCATATTCATTCTACATATAGTATACTCAACTATACATTACTACGACATGTAATATCCAATTACAATAGGGGGACAAAGATCATTACCTCGATAAGCCCAAAATTATCCAAGTTTATAAGTTGATCCTGTGCAACGTTTAGCTCCAAATCCTTACGCTCCAACCCGCTCCAAGCGACCCTTAGAAGTTTCTAACCAACTCCTCTTAACACTTCATCTAAGCTATGAAGATTTTCCTAGGGTTTCGTTTTACGACTATTGGAATAACGTAGTATTTCTGGGCTCTTATTGTTACACCCCGTAAGTCCAGGACATGTATAAGAGAATGTACGTAAGGAAACAAGACTTGGACAATATGTACGAAAGGAAGAATTGTTCTTCCGACGGAAAATCTTCCGGACGTCGGAAAGGAAAAATGTTCGTTGTTGAGAATTGGATTCTCAAAATGTATTATTTGAAGAATATGGAACTTATTAATATTATGGAAATTTATTTTCTTGATTTGGTCACGTGGGGCCCACAGAAATTTTACATTTTGTGGGGCCCATGAGGTTCTGAAATTTTATGGGCGAATGAGAGGGCGACACGTGGCACCCCCACATGGCTTGGTCGAAATTTATGCAAGGGTAAAATGGTCATTGACGACCTTGGAAGATTAGTCTTGCTAGCTTGACATAATTGACTAGTCAACTTGCCACTTAGGCTTGATCCTTGTGATTTTAATCCTAGCATCACATTTGTTTAAGTCTAAGCCCTCCAATATGTGTTATATGCTAACTAGTAGCAAGACAAGCTCATTTTACACTTAGAAAAAATAGAAAACATTGTGTTCTTCAAAGAGAACCTCTCGGGTTTGCATAGTCTCCCACACAAAAATTTTAGTTTGTTGTCCATTAGCCACAAGACTTTAACCCAAGGTCCTTAAGGGTATTGTAAGGATATCTCAATAGAAAGATTTCGGAAAAAACGTATTTTTACGTTAGTCGCAAGGCGGAAACTAAGGGAGTTCTTCAACTTTGAAGTTGGGACTTGAAGATGAGTTCTTCATAGGCCTCTAAGGAGTGCTTGGAGCGGATTGGAACCTAAGGAAAGGAGCTAAGAATTGCTAAGGCGCGACTTTGAATCTTGGAAATTTAAGGGCTTTGAAAGGTATAAATTTTGTCGTTTTAATAGTTAAGGCTTACTTATGATTGTAACTATGGTTATTAGCAAGCATGAGATATATAGTATGAGTTTTTATAAGGATATTGGTTATTGGAACCCTAATCCGAAAACTAGCATGTTAGCCTTAAGATTACAATTCAAGTCGATTAATAGTTAAGTCGTCACATGTTGAATAATGAAGGAAATTGTAGTTGTTGAAGTTGTTTATGACTAAATAACATGTTGACCTAAGAACTTGGAATTGGAAAAAGGATTGGAAAAGACTTAGTGTTGCTATGTAAGTTGGCCGAGAATTGGCTAGTGTGCATTAAACTATTTGGTATGAATTGTGGGGCGAAATTTTACACGTATTGTAAGGCGTGTAATCCCCTTTGTTTGGTTGTTGTTTGGAGCCTTAAATGTGGCTTGTTGGTTATTGTATTCGGCCTTGAAAAAGGTGGCAAAGTGAGTAGAAACAAAGGAAATGCTGCCCGATTTTCCGTAGAATTAGAGACCAAATACTTAGTATTATTCTACGTTAGAGACTAGAAGTTGATAGTCTTGTTGTGACCATTATAGGTTGACACTTCTACGTGCAGCGTATTCGGCAGCTTGTGGATTTAGCCGAAAGGTATGTGAACTATCTCCTCTAGCATGATTCCTTAGAATAAAGAAAGTAAGTTCTACTCCTGAATGATCCATTCCTTACTTGTATTTGGATTGCCTAAAATAGAATTTGTTCTATGTACTTCCGAGTGTACTTTGATGTTTAAATTGTAAGTAGTATAATCCATTTCCTTAGGGAAGTTTAGATTCTTAAAAGTGAAGGTATATTTTCTTAAAGTACATAGAGACTTGAAAAGGAAGTAGTTTCCAAATCTTTTGGCTAGTGCCTTAGTTCTAAAACCTAAAGGTCATTATAATGACTTTAGGGAGTCAAAGGAGTGATTTACTTATTTGATTTAAAGAGGAGAAATGACATGATTTAAGAGAAGTAACTTGCGTTAAGGGTGAAGTTACTTGAGGTTTAAAAGTGGAAGAAAACTTGTTTTCTAACTATTAAGAGTCTTGAAGTAGTTTGAAAGTTAAGAAGTTGTTTTGTAAGTATGTGATACTTGGTTTTAATAGTATAAGTCTCTTGGTTATTGAAGGAATGGATACG
This sequence comes from Przewalskia tangutica, assembly GCA_029844215.1. Taxonomy (NCBI): domain Eukaryota; kingdom Viridiplantae; phylum Streptophyta; class Magnoliopsida; order Solanales; family Solanaceae; genus Przewalskia; species Przewalskia tangutica. The sequence continues at coordinate 161,469 of JAQGDG010000235.1, read as the reverse complement.
CCTAAAACCATAAAGGGTTATAACGGCTTTATGGGAAGTTGGTTATAACGGCTTTAGGAAGGTTTTGAAAGTTGTCTATTTTGATTAATCGGCATAAGTTGCCTAGATTGTGAAAATTTAGAGTTACTTGATTTCAAGCTTTGAAATGAGTTTTCTAAAAGTGTAGTAACTTACTTTGAAAAATAGACACGCCTTGATACTACGGTGTTAGTATCTTGGGGCTTTACATAGAAAGAAGTCTTTTATAAAAGAATATGCGTATGTAGTACTTTGACTTGATAAATTGAGAATTTGTCTAAGTGTGCCTTGATAAGTACTTTGACTTGTTAAAAGAGAATTATTCTATGTATGTACGTATGTAGTACTTTGGCTTGATAAATTGAGAATTTGTCTAAGTGTGCCGTGATAAGTACTTTGACTTGTTAAAAGAGAATTATTCTATGTATGCCTTGATTAGTACTTTGGCTTGATAAATTGAGAATTTGTCTAAAGTGTGCCTTGATAAGTACTTTGACTTGTTAAAAGAGAATGATTCTATGTATGCCTTGATTAGTACTTTGGCTTGATAAATTGAGAATTTGTCTAAGTGTGCCTTGATAAGTACTTTGGCTTGTTAAAGAGAATTATTCTAAGTATGCCTTGGTAAGGACTTTGGCTTGTAATTAAGGATTTGCCTATGTGTGCTGGAAATAGCCGGTTGTGTGCTATTGTTATATCAGTCGTTTCGGGGTCATTCCCCGGGTTTGTGGCATTTGCATAATTCCGTGGATTTGCTACCCACGATGCGAGGAATACCTCATGCGAGTCCGTAGGGCTTATGCGGGTGAAATAGTCCCATGCGGGCGGGTCCAGCCTATGCGAGGAATACCTCATGCGAGTCCGTAAGGGCTTATGCGGGTGAAATAGTCCTATGCGAGGAATACCTCATGCGGGTCCGAAAGGGCTTATGCGGGTGAAATAGTCCCATGCGGGCGGGTCCAGCCTATGCGAGGAATACCTCACGCGGGTCCACGCGACCTATGCGGGTGAAATAGTCCCAGGAATAGGATTGCTAAATGATCATGCGGGCGGATGGTCCTGCTTGATCATGAGCTTCCTAGTTTATAATGTAAGGATACTATTGTTTACTCTCATTGTTAGTAAGGCACAATGTGTTGTATTTTGATTATCATATATGTCCCCGGATTTGTTTGTGTTACCCTATGGTCATGCTTTTACGAGGTGGGATTCCGTGGCATGAGACCACGTGGTATTTATGAAACAGGAGGGAATGGTGTTCATGTATCCGTATTGTAGTTATTACATCATCACGGTGAGGAAGGATTCCACTGTCATGATTGATATTATGGGCGTGAGACCCATGGCTATATTTGAGTAATGACTTTGAGGGCCTGCGTCCCTGACTTGATATGACTACTTATGTGTTATTTACTGTAGGTTGGATATCATACATGTCTCCTGTTTTATTTAGATTGTTATGATTTTATTACAAAGCATTTCATCGTTGGTACATTCTTACATCTTGACCTCCTTCGGGCTGCGTTCATCCGCGAGTTTAGGTCACGATTCGGTGATCGGCAGTGTAGGATCCTCGCCGAGTTTTGGATAAGCTCCTTCTATTCCGGAGTTTATCTTTGGTATATGTCCTTCAGTACAGGCTTTTGTACATTTATGGGTACGGCGGGGCCTTGTCCCGTCATAGTTCAGTTTAACTCCTAGAGGTCTGTATTCATATGTGGGATTGGACTCATGTACGGTGTAGTGTCTTTTGTTTATGTATATATGGCAGCCTTGTCGGCTTTGCCCTTGCACGTACGTTTGTTTTAAAAAAAAAATGAGGTGTTATTTCAGTTCCGCAGCTTACTTGTATTGTTAAGGTAGAAGGGTGCCCAGGTAGGGCACCAGTCACGGGCCCGGGGTTCGGGTCGTGACACTTATGTTGGGATTTCTTTGGAATACCACAAGGGATTTAGGCTAAAGTATTTGGAATAACAACAATACTTGAAGAATTCTACTCAAGGTGGGGGGGGGGGGGTGTTTGGACGAGAACTCACTAAGGGAGGGAGGGGAATTTTTGCCTTGGAAACTTTCTAATGTGGATGAAATAAAGTCTTGCACACAAGGGGTATTTATAGGGAAATCAATGGCCAAGATCTAGGCAAGTGGATGGTGAAGATTGGGTACATGTGTGTGGGTAGTTGGCCAACCATTTGTTCACCACAAAAATGGGACAAGTGGCCACCACAAAAATGGGCCACTTGTCCACCTAAAAACGTCCCACTTGTCCTTCTCCAATTCGGCCAACATGGCCACACGGGGGTGACACGTGTCGCCCCCTACTCGTCCAAAATATTTCATCTTCCGAAAATATCCGAAAATAAAGTGGGCCCCACAAAACCGTAAATTTCCTCCCGTGGGCCCCACGTGACCAATTCCGGAAATAAAATTCCATAATTCTTAAATATTCCAAAAAGTACGAATACCAAATCTGGGAATCCAATTCCCTTTAACGAACATTTTTCCTTCACAAAATCCGGAAACTTTTCCGTCGAAAAATCACATCTTTCTTCCTTTCCAATTTAAATGTCGTATTCTCGAACGTACGTCCTCGTATACATACTCTGGAACTACGGGGTGTAACATTAACAACTAAGTAAACTGCGAAAATCAAATAACACTTTTTTTTTTTAACCAACGTACGTGCAAGGCAAAGCCGACAAGGCTGCCATATAATATACATAAACAAAAGACACTACACCGTACATGAGTCCAATCCCACATATGAATACGCACTAAGAGTTAAATCGAAATATGACGGACAAGGCCCCGCCACATATAATCGTACAAAAGCCTGCATCGAATGAACTATACCAAAATGATAAACTCACGAATAGAGGAGCTATCCAAAACTCGAGCGGTCCTACACTGCCGATCACCAAATCACGCATCTAAACCTGCGGCATGAACGCAGCCCCCCGAAGGAGGTCAGTACGAAGAATGTACCAAGTATGTGAAACAGTAAAATACTGTAATGAAATCATAACAGTCTAACAAAACAGGAGACATGTATGATAGCCAACCTACAGTACACAATACATAAGCAGTCATATCAAGTCAGGGACGCATGCCCTCAAAGTCATTACTCAAATATATCCATGGGTCTCACGCCCATAATACCAATCATGCCCGTGGAATCCTTTCTCACTGCCGGCAGTCCATGATATAATACAACATCGAAGCACCTCGAACCTTGCAATCATGAGAGTAAATAGTAGTATACTTACAATATAAACTAGGAAGCTCACGATCAAAGCAGGACCACCCGCCCGCAGTATCATTAAGCAATCCTACTCCTGGGACTATTTCACCCGCATAGGTCGCGTGGACCCGCGTGAGGTATTCCTCGCATGGGACTATTTCACCCGCATAAGCCCTTACGGACTCGCATGAGGTATTCCTCGCATAGGCTGGACCCGCCCGCATGGGACTATTTCACCCGCATAAGCCCTTGCGGACTTGCATAAGGTATTCTTCGCATCGTGGGTAGCAAATCCACGGAATATGCAAATGCCACAAACCCGGGGAATGACCCCGAAATGAATGATATACCACTAGCACACAACCGGCTAGTACCAGCACACATAGGCAATTCTCAATTAAACAAGCCAAAGTACTTATCAAGGCACACATGGAGTAATTCCCAATTAAACAAGCCAAAGTACTTATCAAGGCACACATGGAATAATTCTCAATTAAACAAGCCAAAGTACTTATCAAGGCACACTTAGACTAATTCTCAATTAATCAAGCCAAAGTACTTATCAAGGCACACTTAGAATAATTCTCAATTAATCAAGCCAAAGTACTTATCAATGCACACTTAGACTAATTCTCAATTAATCAAGCCAAAGTACTTATCAAGACACACTTAGACTAATTCTCAATTAATCAAGCCAAAGTACTTATCAAGGCACACTTAGACTAATTCTCAATTAATCAAGCCAAAGTACTTATCAAGGCACACTTAGGCTAATTCTCAATTAATCAAGCCAAAGTACTTATCAAGGCACACTTAGACTAATTCTCAATTAATCAAGCCAAAGTACTTATCAAGGCACACTTAAACTAATTCTCAATTAATCAAGCCAAAGTACTACGTACGTACATTCTTTTCAAAAGACTCCTTCTATGTAAAACCCCAAGATACTAACACCCGTAGTATCAAGGTGTGTCTATTTTTTCAAAGTAAGTTACTACACTTTTAGAAACTCATTTCAAAGCTTGAAACCAAGTAACTTCAATTTTTCACAATCTAGGTAACTTATGCCCATTAATCAAAATAGACAACTTTCTAAACCTTCCATAAAGCCGTTATAACCAACTTCCTATAAAGCCGTTATAACCCTTTATGTTTTTTTTAGACAATTTCATTCTTTTTATAACCAAGAGACTTATACTTAAAACCAAGTATCACAAACTTTCAAATCAAGTTTCTTAACTTTCAAAAATACTTCGAGTCTCTTAATATATAGAAAACAAGTTTCTTCTACTTTTAAACCTTAAGTAACTCACACCTTTAAAACAAGTTACTTCTCTTAAATCATGTCATTTCTCCTCTTTTAAAACAATTAAGTAAATCACTCATTTGACTCCCCTAAAGTCATTATAATGACCTTTAAGTTTTGGAACTAAGGCACTAGCCAAAAGGTTTAGAAACCACTTCCTTTTCAAGACTCCATGTACTTTAAGTAAAAATACTTTCACTTTTAAGAATCCAAACTTCACTAAGGAAATGGATTATACAACTTATAAGTTAAACATCAAAGTACAATCAAGGAAGTACATAGAACAATTTCTACTTTAGGCAATCCAAATACAACCAAGGAATGGATCATTTAAGGAGTAGGACATACTTTCTTTATCTTAAGGAATCATGCTAGAAGAGGAGATAGTTCACATACCTTTTCGGCTAAATCCACAAGCTAAGCCGAATACGCCGCACGTAGAAGTGTCAACCTATAATGGTCACAACAAGACTATCAACTTCTAGTCTCTAACTTAGAATAATACTAAGTATACGGTCTCTAATTCTACGGAAAATCGGGCAGCACTTCCTTTGTTTCTACTCACTTTGCCACCTTTTTCAAGGCCGAATACAATAACCAACACGCCACATTTAAGGCTCAAAACAACAACCAAACAAAGGGGATTACACGCGTTACAATACGTGTAAAATTCCGCCCCACAATTAATACGAAGTAGTTCCATATTCAAGCCATTCTCGGCCAACAACAACCAACAATTCAAAGTCTTTTCCAATTCTTTTCCAATTCCAAGTTCTAAGGTCTAACATGTTATATAGTCATAAACAACTTCAACAACTACAATATCCTTCTTTATACAACATGCGACGACTTAAACTAATAATCGACTTGAATTGTAATCTTAAGGCTAAACATGCTAGTTTTCGGATTAGGGTTCCAATAGCCAATAAATTTATCAAACCTTATACTAAATAACTCATGCTTGCTAATATCCATAGCTACAACAAGTAAATCTTAATTACTAAAACGACAAGATTTATACCTTTTCAAGCCCTTAAAATTTCCAAGATTCAAAGTCGCTCCTTAGCAATTCTTAGCTCCTTTCCTTTAGTTCCAATCCGCTCCAAGCACCCCTTAGAATCCTATGAAGAACCCATCTTCAAGTTCCAACTTCAAAGTTGAAGAACTCCTTAAGTTTCCGCCTTGCGACTAATACGAAACCGCCGTTTTTCCGAAATCTTTCTATTGAGATAACCTTACAACACTCTTAGGAACCTTGGTTTAAAGTCTTGTGAGCAATGGAGAAAAACTACAAATTTTTCTTGTGCAAGCTTAGCCAAACCCGAGAACCCCTTTCTATCCACAAGACTAGTTCTTGAAATTTTTTACTAAGTATAGAATGCTCAAGTCTTTCACTACTAGTGTAGTGAATATATAACACATTGGAGGGTTTAGATAATAACACTTGTTAAAATTGGAGGGAAGATATCAAGCCAAGTGGCTCTTGACTTGGTCAACAATGTCAAGCTCTTAATTAGCAAGACTTTGTCATCTACACATTGGTCAAATGACCCTTTTGCCCTTTGCATAATTCGACCAAGCCATGTGGGAGGGGTTCCACGTGTCTCCCTCTCATTCGTCCATAAAATTCTGTAACCCTCGTGGGCCCCACAAAAACGTAAAATTCCCCGGGTGGGCCCCACATGACCAAATCCGTAAAAATTAATTTCCATAAGGTTAAGAGTTCCATACTCTTCAAATAATGCATTTTGAGAATCCAATTCTCAACAACGAACATTTTTCCTTTCCGACGTTCGGAGATTTTCCACCGGAAAAACAATTCTTCCTTTCGTACAATTTCCAAGTCTCGATTCCTTACGTACATTCTCTTATACAAGTCCTGGACTTACGGGGTGTAACATTCTCCCCCCTTAGAAACATTCGTCCTCGAATGTTCTTAGTCGGTTGTCACGCTTTACAAACTCCGGCATAAACTCTATACTATGCCTATCAATCAATACACCACAAGACCAACGATGCCACACATGACCACCACATAACATAAGTTAAGAATCAATTAATAAAGGAAAATGTAATGACAATCAATTAAGTTAAAATGAGTAGAATTCTCCATCTGCATAGAAGCTAAGATAAGACAAAATTGTATTACATTTTCTAGATCATGGATACTCGATTATGATCGTTATAAATAAGTATAACTTATTCACAACGCACCAAAGTATATGTTGCTTAATTTATAATAATTTACGTATGAAGTTTTAAGACTATGAACCTCAAATTTTTAAAAGGTTAAGGGACTTTATTTTTCAAGTTATGGGACTTGATTCTTAAAGGAAGAAATGAATTGATTTAAAAGTATAGAATACTTGATTTGGAAAGTATTGATTTCTTGCCATTCTAAAGTTAAGAAACTTGTTTTCTTAAAAGTTAAGAGACTTGAAGTATTTTGAAAGCTATGTGATTTGAATTGAAAGTATAAGTTTCTTGGTCATAAAAGGAATGAATTTGTCTAAGACATAAAGAGTTATAACGGCTTTATGGGAAGTTGGTTATAACAGCTTTATGGAAGATTAAAAGAATGATTTTCTTCAGTAATGTAAGCAAAGAAATGATTTGAAATAAAGAAGGGCAAATTGTTTTAAAGGTACCAATTGCTTAAGGTTTTAAAGAAGGAAGTCACTTGATTTAGAAGCCTATAAATGTATTTCTAAAAGGTATTGTGACTTGTATTGAAAAGTAGATATGACTTGATACTACGGTTATTAGTATCTTGGAAGTTTTATTTGAAAGAGAATCATTTTAAAGGAGTAGAGGCACGTAGTACGTTGGGTTAAATTCCCGGATTTCATAATGACATGTTAGTGCCTTAAGTAAACAAAACTGAGAGTGTATATGAACAAGCTAATAAGAAGTTAGGGGATTTCTTAACATGCTTATGTAATGTATGATAAGCCGGTGGTGCTTATGTTATGTATGGTAAGCTGATGGTGCTTATGTTATGTATGATAAGTCGGTAGTGCTTATGTTATGTATGATAAGTCGGTAGTGCTTATGTTATGTATGATAAGCCGGTAGGGCTTATGTTATGTATGATGGCCGGTTGAGTTAGGGTAAGAGTATAAATGAGGGGTAAACCCCCAAGACGTTATACCACCTTCTCCAGGGTAAGAGTATAAATGAGGGGTAAACCCCCAAGACATTATACCACCTGCTTCAGGGTAAGAGTATAAATGAGGGGTAAACCCCCAAGACGTTATACCACCTGTTCTGTGGATTTGCTACCCATGATGCGAGGATTACCTCATGCGAGTCCTTATGGGCTTATGTGGGTGAAATTGTCACGACCCGACCCCGGATCCGTGACCGGTGCCTTGACCCGGGCACCCTTGTGACACAACATCAGAGAAAACCAGCGGAATATAAACTCACAATAAACAACTATAATGATATAAAATAGTCTAGCCCAAATGGCTACCCCAAAAGTACATAAAACCGAACAGTTACATCCTTAAACAAACCAAGTTATGACAAGACTACAGGCCTCTAAGAATGAGTAACACTATGACGGGACAGGGCCCCGTCATGCCCCTGAATGTACAAAATATCAACAACACCAGGGAGAACCATACCAAAAGTCGAGCCTCCGAAGAAATGGAGCTCCTGACACCTGAGTAAAAAATACTAGGAATGAGGATCTACCACCTGCTTTCCCTTACCTGCGGCATGACGCAGCCACGAGAAGGGGTCGATTACAACGTACCAAGTATGTAAACCGGAAAATCGTAGTAATATCATAAGTCAAAATAAATCGAGTCATAGATAAAAATCAATTTCCTTACATTGTGCCTTACTAACAATGAGAGTAACAAGTATAAATCTTATAGCATAAAAATAGGAGGCTCACGATCAAAACAGGGTACCTCGCCCGTAGTATCATTAAGCAATCCTACTCCTGGGACTATTTCACCCGCATGGGTCCTGTGGACCCGCATGAGGTCATCCGCCTCGTCATGGGACTATTTCACCCGCATGGATCCTGTGGACCCGCATGAGTACCATCGCCGTACTCGCATGGGACTATTTCACCCGCATGGATCCTGTGGTCCGGATCCGCATGAGTGCAAGCGCCGCACTCGCATCATGGGTAGCAAATCCATGGCATAGATAATAACCCGGGGTTTACCCCGTAATAATACAAATATATAACATAGCTCATCCGGCTATCATACATAACATAAGCACTACCGGCCTATCATATCATACATAAGCACTACCGGCCTATCATATCACAACATAAGCACTACCGGCCTATCATATCATACATAAGCACTACCGGCTTATCATAACATAAGCAAGTTAAGAAATCCCCTAACTTCTTATTAACATTATTAATATATCCTCTCATTTTAGTATCCTAAGGCACTAACATGTCTTTTAATAGAAAATCCGGGAATTCAACCCAAGTACCATGTACTTCTAACTTTTTAAGAAAAACTCTTTTTATACAAAGATTCCAAGATACTATTCACCATAGTATCAAGTTACGATTTCTTTTCAAGACAAGTCACATTTCCTTTTAGAAATATAATAGGCTTCTAAATCAAGTGACTTCATTTCCTTTAAAACCTTAGGCAACCAATGCCTAAAAATCAATTCACCTTTCTAAGTTTCAAATCCTTTACCCGTACTTGTTTTAATTAGAGTAAACCTTTCTTTGTGAACCTTTCAAGAAAACTAATATAACCAACTTCCCATAAAGTCATTATATTAGCGTTATCTCTTTGTCAAATACATTTTTCCCTCAATCCAAGGGACTTATACTTTTGAAATGAAACAAGTATCATATACTTTAAAACAAGTGTAGATTATCAAATCTTGTACGTATACCGTACTACATAGATACAACTATTCATGCTCAAGAGGTAGGAAAGCTCTACATACCTCTTCGGTCAATCCACTTGCTAAGTCCAACTACCGCAAGTAATATGTCAACCTATAATAACCATAATACGTTTATTAACCCCTAATTTCAATGTAGAAATTCCAAATTCAAGTTACCAATTCCTAAGGAAAATTGGGCAGCATTTCCTTTGCTTCTACTCACTTTGCCACATTTTCAAAGGCCGATTTTCAACACTCAAACGCCACATTAAGGCCCAACATCCAAACCAACACAAAGGGGATTACACACCTAATCTTGGGTGTGTAAAATTCTTCCCCATAAGTTATAATAATACACTTAACAATTTTAAAGTAGTTGGTAGGCTACAACATGCTCATAATATCTCTTTAGCCAAATCCTTCATACCCAAACCACATTTCTTGCATGCAATGACTCTAATAGCATTATTTACTACCATAAGTTCTTTCTTCTTAACATGCAACACTATAAACTAATAATAAAGGAAGAATCATTACCTTAGAGCTTTAGCCAAATTTATCCAACAACTTGCTAGCTTCTATTCCAAGGACACCACCACAACAACCTTCACAAGCTAGCCACAAGCTTCCTTCTTGCCTTTTACTTTTCAGATTTTTCCTAAGGCTAGAATATCTCTTGGAGTTTTAGAGAGAAGAGGAGCTTGAAATAATTAAGAGAGAAGGAGGAGCTTTTTCTAAGAGAGAGATGAAAGATGACCAAGTCTTTAAGACTTGGTCAATATAATGCATGCAAAAATCAGATGGGGACACTTGTCACCCACCCATGCCCTTTAAAAGAAAAGATCAGATTTTCCTAAGTTTTTCCGCGATTTCCGCCTCGGCGCGGCCTGCGATCGGCGCGGCACGCAACTCCTGCGGACTGAAATTTCAGCATGGCACTGAAACTTCCGCGACCCCTCAGATCTTCGGCGCGCGGCCTGCTTCGGCCGCGCCCTACAATCACCCACCTGGCGCGTAGCCTCGCGCCCGCGGCTCGAGACCACGACGCGGTCGGACCGAACCACGGGGTATAACATTCTCCCCCCCTTAGAAACATTCATCCCGAATGTTCCTTCTAGGCTTACTTGAATCACAAATTGACGTAGACGCTCTTAACTACTCTTTTGCAAATAAAGACACTCCCCACGGCCACAACAATACTTAAGCACAATTGCTAAATCAAAACTAACAAACAGGAAAGTGGGTTACCTGGAGGTGTAGGGAATAAGTGAGGATATTTCTTCATCATGTCCTCCTCCGCTTCCCACATCATCTCTTCCCTGTTCTCGTTCCGCCATAAGACCTTGACGGAAGCCACATCCTTTGTCCGAAGTCGTCTAACCTGACGATCGAGTATCGCTATGGGACTCTCCTCATACGATAACCCATCTGTTACCTGAACCTCATGAATCAGATGTACTCTAGATGGGTCTCCAATACATTTCCGCAACATGGACACATGGAAAACTGGATGTACCGCCTCCAAATCGGACGGCAGATCTAACTCATAGGCAACCCTGCCTGCCCTACGGACAATCTGATACGGCCCAATGTACCTTGGGCTAAGTTTTCACTTCTTCCCAAATCTCATCACGCCCTTCATGGGCGATACCTTTAGAAAAACCCAATCATCTACCTCAAATTCCAAGTGTCGACGCCGATGATATGCATACGACTTCTGCCGACTCTGAGCTGCCAGCAACTGCTCCTGGATAAGCTTCACCTTATCCACTGCCTGCTGAACCAAGTCTGGCCCGACTAACTGAACTTCTCCTACCTCGAACCAGCCTATCGGTGACCTGCACTTCCTCCCGTATAAGGCCTCATAAGGCGCCATCTGAATACTGGAATGGTAGCTGTTTTTGTAAGCAAACTCCACAAGAGGCAAATGATCCTCCCAGCTACCCCTGAAATCAATAACACAAGCCCGCAGCATATCCTCAAGTGTCTGGATAGTGCGCTCGGCCTGTCCGTCGGTCTGAGGATGAAACGCCGTACTGAGACTCACCTGTGTCCCTAATCCCTTCTGAAAAGACCTCCAGAAGTTAGCCGAGAACTGGGCTCCTCTATCTGATATAATCGACACCGGGACTCCGTGCAGTCTCACAATCTCTCTAATATATAATCTGGCATAGTCCTCAGCTGAGAACGTCGTTCTGACCGGAAGAAAATGGGCTGATTTCGTCAGCCTGTCGACAATCACCCAAATGGAATCATGCTTCCTCTGAGTGGTAGGTAGCCCTGTAATAAAATCCATATTTATCACCTCCCACTTCCAAGTCGGAATATCAATAGCCTGCAATAGCCCACCGGGCTTTTGGTGCTCAATCTTGACCTGCTGACAATTAGGACACTGTGCAACAAAATCTGCCACGTCCCTCTTCAGGCCATCCCACCAATACACACACCTGAGGTCATGGTACATCTTAGTCGACCCCGGGTGAATAGAATAACGAGCACTGTGTGCCTCCCCCAAAATCTGCTGACGAAGTCCTGTCACATCGGGAACACACAATCGGCCCTCGAATCTTAGCACCCCATCAGGCGCTACCTCAAATAGACCCTTCTCCTTCTGGAGAGCTGCATCTCGGTACCGTACCAAAATCGGATCCTCATACTGTCGCCTCTTCACCTCCTCGACGATGGAAGACTCGGCAACCTCTCGAATTCGAATTCCGTCACTATCAGAATCAACCAAACGGACCCCAAGGCTCGCTAGCTGATGTAACTCTCGGACCATATCCCTCTTCTCTGCGGTCAACATCGCATGGACTACCCATCGATCTGCGACTAAGGGCATCTGCAACTACATTGGCCTTCCCTGGGTGGTATAGAATATCAACATCGTAATCCTTCAGTAGCTCCAACCACCGTCTCTGCCGCAAGTTCAGCTCCCTCTGGCTGAAGATTTACTGAAGACTCTTGTGGTCTGTGTAAATGTCCACATGAACTCCATATAAATAATGTCTCCAGATCTTCAAGGCATGAATCACAGCTGCCAACTCCAAGTCATGTGTGGGATAGTTCTTCTCATGCTTCCTAAGCTGTCGAGATGCGTAAGCTATAACTCTGCCGTCCGCATCAAGACGCACTCCAAGCCCGACACCTGACGCGTCACAATAAACCACATATCTATCTAAACCCTCTGGAAGAGTAAGAACTGGGGCGGTCGTTAACTTCTCCTTTAGCAACTGGAAACTTTCCTCACAAGTATCCGTCCACCGGAACATAGCTGCCTTCTGAGTCAGCTTAGTCAAAGGTGCTGAAATAGAAGCAAACTTCTCCACAAACCTCCGATAATAACCTGCAAGGCCCAAAAAGCTGCGCACCTCTGTCGGTGTAGTGGGTCTAGGCCAAGTCTTGACTGCCTCAATCTTAGCTGTATCAACCCGAATACCATCGGCTCCGATAACATGTCCTAAGAAAGCCACTGAAGCCAGCCAAAACTCGCATTTCGAGAACTTGGAATACAATGCGGTCCTCGAGGACTCGTACCGTCCTCAAATGATCTGTATGCTCCTGCTCTGTGCGCGAATACACCAAGATATCATCAATGAACACTATAACGAACATATCCAAGAATGGCCTGAACACCCTATTCATCAAATCCATGAATACCGCTGGAGCGTTGGTCAATCCGAAAGACATCACCCTGAACTCATAGTGCCCATACCGGGTCCTGAATGCAGTCTTCGGGATATCCGCCTCTCTAACTACTTTGATGATAACCAGAACGCAGGTCTATCTTGGAAAAACATCTCGCACCCTGCAACTGGTCAAACAAATCATCAATCCTGGGGAGGGGATATCTGTTCTTGATAGTTACCTTGTTCAGCTGCCTGTAATCAATACACATACGCAGCGTCCCATCCTTCTTCTTTACAAATAACACTGGCGCTCCCCAGGGAGAAACACTTGGCCTGATAAAGCCTTTCTCCAGCAAATCTTTCAGCTGGTCCTTCAATTCCTTCAACTCGGCAGGTGCCATCCTGTATGGCGGAATAGATATCGGTCGAGTGTCTGGCGCCAAATCGATGCAAAACTCAATCTCCCTCTCAGGAGGGATACCCGGAAGCTCGTCTGGGAATACGTCTGGAAACTCTCTAACAACCGAATCGATCAAGGTCGGTATCTCACCTCGATTTCGAATACCCGAACCAAATGGTAAATATACCCCTTCCGTACCATCTTCCTAGCCTTGAGGTAAGAAATAAACCTACCCCTCGGCGATGCAGTATTCCCCTTCCACTCGATAACCGGCTCACCAGGAAACCGGAACCGAACTAACCTCTCTCTGCAGTCCACATTGGCATAGCAAGACGCTAGCCAATCCATACCCATAATCACATCGAAGTCTATCATATCCAACTCTATCAAGTCAGCTAGAGTCTGACGACCATCTATAGTCACTGGGCAAGCCTTATATACCCGCTCAGCTACCACCGAAACACCTACCGGCGTAGCCACCTCAAAAGATTCTATGGACTCGGGCTCTATCCCTATTCTACCAGCAATATGAGGAGATATATAGGACAAGGTAGAACCTGGATCTATCAGAGCATATTCATCACGAAGAAACCAATAATGTACACAGCGACATCGGGTGACGCCTCCTGGTCCTGACGACTGGACATAGCATAGATGCGGTTCTGTGGACCGCTGGAACTGGAACCCCTGCCACGACCCCTGCCGCGGCCTGCTGGCCCGTGAACACCACGCCTCGGCGCACAACTCAAGATGAAGACCCAAAGAATCGAATCGGTGGTGAGCGCATTTCCGCCGCCTCCGGTCGAACAATCTCTCTTCAAATGGCCTGCGCTACAAGAGTAACAAGCTCACGGAGGAACACGACACCCTATAATGACAATCACCACATCGACCACCGAGGCATAGGTGGCCTCATCTGACTGGAACTCTGGTCCCTCTGGAAACCCGAAGCCCTGGAACCCTGTCCTGCTCCTGAATACTCTGTACGTCCCGAAGATGGTGGAGGAGCGCTCTGGACCGGCTGTGGTGCAAATCTGGTTTGCTGCTGGGGTTGTCTACCCCTAAAACTACCAGAGGACCCTGCTGTCCTGGCCCTCTTCTGCTGATACATGTCGATCCGTCGGCCCCTGCGTTCCTCACACCCAAGTGCATATGCCTGCATGCGGGCAATGTCCATGCCCGGCTGAAGAGCCACTCCCGTGCAACTCTCGACCAAGTGATCATCGAGTCCTGTGACATAGCGGTGCACCCTGTCCTCCATGTCTGCTACCAAAGCGGGCACATACCGAGCCAATGAGTCAAACTCCACATTGTACTCCCGAACCGTCCGCCCACTCTGTCTCAGTGTCAAAAATCTATCGGCCCGAGCCCTCCTCATCTGCGGAGGCAAGAAATGGCCAAGTAACGCCTCTGAGAACTCGTCCCAAATAGCTGGAAGCGCATGCTCCCCCCGGGATAGTTCCCATGAATCATACCGGATCCAAGCTGCGGTGTCCGCGGCCGATCACGAACCTAGTACCACCGACTCGGTCTCGAAGCCGATCACCCTCACGATCCAGAATCGTCGGATAAATTCCTGAGGATCATCCTCAGGCCTCGACCCATAAAACTCTTGTGGGCTGCAACTCAAGAAGTCCCTCGTCTCGTTAGCGACTCTGTCTGAACTACGGTACAGCCGAGCTGCATCTCCTTCCTATCCGCGTGTCGCCCGCGATCACGGCGATGGCGGGCCATCTCCTTGTAGCCCATATCCTGCCGTGGCTTTGGATCGAGGCTCGGTACCGCGGTCTCGATGGCGCTGCTGCGCCTCGGACTCTCTTTGGGGTTGGCGGCGTTGTAGAACTTCGCCGTCCAAACACCTCATGCGGTAGGGTGGGCACGTGCCCTGGTAACCCTCGGTGCCCTACTAGTAGTTCCCTCTACTACCTTACCCTTCTGGGCCGCGGTTGCCTTGCGTGGAGGCATAACTGATACAGGAAAAATACGTCAGAGGAAATTCAACCTATAACACAGCTCTATTGCACTATCTTAGAGTGAAAGAATGGAAACCAATCCTAAATATCCTGCGACCTCGATTATAGATGTGGTGCACAACACACCGATAATCAAGACTCTACTAGATACGGCCTGTAGACCCTTTCCGAGGATTAACTGCTCTGATACCACTTTTGTCACGACCCGACCCCGGATCCGTGACCAGTGCCTTGACCCGGGCACCCTTGTGACACAACATCAGAGAAAACCAGCGGAATATAAACTCACAATAAACAACTATAATGATATAAAATAGTCTAGCCCAAATGGCTACCCCAAAAGTACATAAAACCGAACAGTTACATCCTTAAACAAACCAAGTTATGACAAGACTACAGGCCTCTAAGAATGAGTAACACTATGACGGGACAGGGCCCCGTCATGCCCCTGAATGTACAAAATATCAACAACACCAGGGAGAACCATACCAAAAGTCGAGCCTCCGAAGAAATGGAGCTCCTGACACCTGAGTAAAAGATACTAGGAATGAGGATCTACCACCTGCTTTCCCTTACCTGCGGCATGAACGCAGCCAGAAGAAAGGTCAGTACACAACGTACCAAGTATGTAAAACTGGAAAATACTGTAGTAATATCATAAGTCAAAAATAAACTGGAGTCATCGATAAAAATCAATTTCCTTGCATTGTGCCTTACTAACAATGAGAGTAACAAGTATAAATCTTATAGCATAAAAATAGGAGGCTCACGATCAAAACAGGGTACCTCGCCCGTAGTATCATTAATCAATCCTACTCCTGGGACTATTTCACCCGCATGGGTCCTGTGGACCCGCATGAGGTCATCCGCCTCGTCATGGGACTATTTCACCCGCATGGGACTATTTCACCCGCATGGATCCTGTGGACCCGCATGAGTACCATCGCCGTACTCGCATGGGACTATTTCACCCGCATGGATCCTGTGGTCCGGATCCGCATGAGTGCAAGCGCCGCACTCGCATCATGGGTAGCAAATCCATGGCATAGATAATAACCCGGTTTACCAGTAATAATACAAATATATAACATAGCTCATCCGCTATCATACATAACATAAGCACTTTCTGGCCTATCATATCATACATAAGCACTACTGAACATCATAACATAAGCAAGTTAAGAAATCCCAACTTCTTATTAACGTTATTAATATATCCTCTCATTTTAGTATCCTAAGGCACTAACATGTCTTTTAATAGAAAATCTGGGAATTCAACCCAAGTACCATGTACTTCTAACTTTTTAAGAAAAACTCTTTTTATACAAAGATTCCAAGATACTATTCACCATAGTATCAAGTTACGATTTCTTTTCAAGACAAGTCACATTTCCTTTTAGAAATATAATAGGCTTCTAAATCAAGTGACTTCATTTCCTTTAAAACCTTAGGCAACCAATGCCTAAAAATCAATTCACCTTTCTAAGTTTCAAATCCTTTACCCGTACTTGTTTTAATTAGAGTAAACCTTTCTTTGTGAACCTTTCAAGAAAACTAATATAACCAACTTCCCATAAAGTCATTATATTAGCGTTATCTCTTTGTCAAATACATTTTTCCCTCAATCCAAGGGACTTATACTTTTGAAATGAAACAAGTATCATATACTTTAAAACAAGTGTAGATTATCAAATCTTGTACGTATACCGTACTACATAGATACAACTATTCATGCTCAAGAGGTAGGAAAGCTCTACATACCTCTTCGGTCAATCCACTTGCTAAGTTCAACTACCGCAAGTAATATGTCAACCTATAATAACCATAATACGTTTATTAAGAATTGGTATTGTTGTACTCCAAGTTGGCCGAATTGGCCTAGTAAGTTGTATTAATTTGATATCGTTTGTGGGGCGGAATTTTACACATCTAGTAGGCGTGTAATCCCCTATTGTTGATTTCATTGTTTGGGCCTTAAATGTGGCATGTTTGGTTATTTTATTCAGCCTTGAAAAAGGTGTCATAGTAGTAGAAACAAAGGAGGTGCTGTCCGATTTTCCGTAGAATTTGGCGACTTAGCACTTAGAATATTCTACGTTTGAAGTAAGAGGTTAATGGACGTATTGTGACCATGATAGGTTGAAGAACTAAGTATAGCGTATCCTACTTGAAGAATGGAATAGCTCAAGGTTGAAGTACTTTGGAGCATTTTGCTACTTGTCGACAATCGTCGCGAGGTATGTGAACCTCTTCCTTCCTTTGGCATGATTCTATGTATGGAATATATTTATGGTATCATTTCATGTTTCCTTCTACTCTTAGAAGTTAGGAGGTAGTGGTGTGATTTACTCTATGTAGAACTTTTTCCTATCTTTTGAGCATGAATAGTTGTACGTATATGGTACGGCAGACGTACATGACCTTGATATCCTTACTAGTTTTATGAATAGCCAAGTCGGGTGAGTTAGTAGATTAACTCACTTCTTGAAAGTATTAAGGATGTCTAATGTTTTGTTAAAGTTAAGGGACTTGAAGAGTTTTAAAGTATGTGATACTTGTTCCGTTTTAAACGTATAAGTCCCTTGGATAGGAAATTGTATTTTAGCTAAGGCATAAAGTGAATATAACGACTTTATGGGGAGTTGGTTATATTTGCTTTATGGAAAGATAAATGACTTGATTTTAGTGAAAAAGGCAACTTGATTTTTTTTAAGGCATCAATTGCCTAAGGTTGTATAATAAAAGGAGTCACTTGATTTCTAAAGGTTAAGAGACTAATTGTATTTTTGAAAGTTAAGTGAATTGATTTGAAAGTATTTAGTACTTGGTTTCAAAAAGTAGAAGTCTCTTGGTTAGAAAAGGAATGAGTTTTGTCAAAAACCATAAAGGGTTATAACGGCTTTATGAAAGGTTAAGAGAATGGTTTTCTCTAATAATGTAATAAAAGAAATAACTTGTATTAAGGAGGGGCAATGTGATTTAAAGGTATCACTTGCCTAAAGCTTTTAAGTAAGAAGTCACGTAATTTAGAAGCCGGTTATTGGATTTCTAAAAAGGGTAATGTGACTTGTCAAAAAAAAGTAGAGATGACTTGATACTGCGGTTGTCAGTGTCTTTGAAGTTTTATTTGAAAAGAGTCTTTCTAAAGAGTAGAGGTCACGAAACGTTGGGTTAAATTCCCGGGTTTTATATGACATTATCGACCCAGAGATGGGCCGGGCAGTATACCTTTACGGGCAGACTATATGACATTATCGACCCAGGAATGGGCCGGGCAGTATACCTTTACGGGCAGACTATATGACATTATCGACCCGCAGACGGGGTAGTATACCTTACGCGCACTATATGACATTATCGACCCGAGACGGGCCGACAAGATACCTTTACGCGCACTATATGACATTATCGACCGAGACGGGGCGGGCAGTATACCTTACGCAAACTATATGACATTATCGACCGCAGACGGGCCGGCAAGATACCTTTACGCAGATTATATGACATTATCGACCCGAGACGATGGTAGGCAAGATACCTTTACGCGCACTATATGACATTATCGACCCGAGACGGGCGGGCAAGATACCGCGCGGACTATATGACATTGACCCAGACGGGGCCGGGCAGTATACCTTTAGGGGCAGACTATGTGACTTTATCGCGTCCCAGTTTGGGTCGGGCAGTATAGGCGTCCCTCCGTAAAGAGTCGGATTAGGTTATGAAAGATAAGTAAGTTAGATGGTAATAAACTTAATGACTTCTCCTAAGTATGTACGTAAGATATGGCTATAACTCTTAATGGAATGGAAAAGATAATGATATACAATTAAGTTCATAAGTGGTAATGACACGGCAGGATCTGATATGTACTTTTTATACTTGCTCTGTCATTCTTTTGTACAGTTATGATCTGTTTACTGTACTTTATTTATGTTTCATATTCCGTACCTTTTGTACTGACCCCCTTGGGGGGGCTGCGTTCATGCCCGCAGGTTTTAGGTACCCAGGTTGGTGATCCTTGCTCTTAGGATCTCGGTTGAGTTTTTGGGAGAAAGCTCCATTTGCTCCGGAGGCTTATCTCTTGGTACGGTTTTCCCTGAGATTGTAGATTCATGTATATTGAGGTATGGCGGGGGCCATCCCGCCACAGATTGTTATGATAAAACTCTTAGTGTCACGACTGCCCGGCTCAGAATCGTGCCTTACCCGGCACCCAAGTAGTCATACATCGAGTGTCGGAATATAAAAACAAGACATGAAACAGTTGTAAAATGAGACACAATTTATCTGAAGAAAAAGCTTGCCTTTCGGCATATATATATAACCCAAGTTTTTGCAGTTACATCCCAACTGTACAATAGGACTACAGATCTCTAAGAAGATAAACAACTATGGAGGGACAGGGCCCCGCCATACCCTGAATGTACAAAACTATATACATCAACATGGAGATCATACCCAAAAGTAGAGCCTCCGGAGAAGATGGAGCTCCCGACACCAAAGCAAAGATCCTAAGGATGTGGATCTAGCACCTGCCTCTTACTGCGGCATGAACGGCCCCAAGGAGTCGGTCTGATAACAGTACCAAGTATGTGAAAGCTGTAAAGTACTTAAATGGAATCAAAGTATTTAAAGCCATTGCAAATACAATCGTTCAATTGCACATAGTGCCAACATAAGCAAGAGCAACATAGATATCAGAATCGGTCTTTCCTAGGCGCGAATGATCGAAGCAAGGCCAATCGCCCATAGTATCATTATGCGTGCCTAGTCTCGACTTCCCGACCGCATAGGTCACACTGCACCCGCATGAGGTATTCTCGCGACGGGTAGCTAACCCGGTACCTCCTGGACTCCCGATCCGCATAGTCTCAATAGACCGCGTAGTCACGCGGACCGCATAGGGCATCCCCGCGTCGGGCTAAAACACCGGAATGATCAATCCGAGCTCCCACTCGCGTAGTCTCACAGACCGCATAGGCCGTATAGACCCGCATCAAGGGTGGCAAGCCCTCGGTATAACCAGTCAAGGGGGTAGGTGATATAATAACAGTATAACTGACTTACCGTCTAGCAACGTAAGCACAACAAGAATGATCCCTTTTCACGACATCACAAGACACTAACACACATAGCATCATAGTATGTCTATTTATCAAACAATCTTAACATACCTTACAGAATTCAATACAAGGTTTTATTAAGCAATTAAGTAAACAATTCTTTTTATCTTTCTTAAGTGGTTATACCTAACTTCCCATAAAGCTAGTATAACTCTTAAGCTTTTGTTTAAAAACCAACTGTTTCTCTTCTGTTAAAAATGATTCAGTATTCTTTTGAAATGCTTCAAGATCTTTTATTATTCAGGCTTAAGTCAAGAGACATTGCCGTAGTTATTATTCAGGCTTAAGTCAAAAGACATTGCCGTAGTTATTATTCAGTTAACACTCGTACGTCTACCGTACTATATATTTAAAATATCATGCTCAAGAGTGTAGGAAGAATCACATACCTTCTCGGCGAAATCCACCTGCCAAGTCGAATATGTCGCGCGCAGAGAATCAGCCTATAATAGTCAAATACGTCTATCAACGTCTAGACTATTCTGTAAACAGTTCTAAGCAGAGGGTTCTATATTCTACGGAAAATCGGGCAGCACTTCCCTACCCGGTGAGCTACTCAAGTCTACTGTGAAAACAGTCCTATGTAAGTACAGTTCTATATTCTTCTTTTAAACCCTTCTACTGTGATAACAGTTCAATTCTATTCTTTAATATCCTTCTAAGTATTTAATACTTATTTCTATACTTCTACAGTATGTATTCTCTAATTACAAAAAGAAGGATAAGATTATTTACCTCGGTAAGCCCAATAATATCCTAGATAAAAGTCGCTCCTGAGCAAGGTTTAGCTCCTAAGTTGTACGCTCCGATAGCTCCAAGAACCCTTAGAAGTTCTTCACAACTTCTACTAAGTACTAAGGGATTTGGGCTAGGGTATTTTGGGCATTATAACAATACTAGAAGGCAACTTTTCTACCAAGGGAGGGGGGTAGGTTTCGGCCAGGTGGGGGTTGCCTCGGCCAAGCTTCACTAAAAGGGGGGTGTTGTCACGAATGCTCAGCGGAGAGGAGGATTTTCAAGACTTGGAGAAAGATTTGTGGATGAAGAACTCTTCATCTTAAGGGGTATTTATAGGTCAAGTGGCCAACCAAGGGCCAAGATGATGCCAAGTGCAAGGCAAGTGTAAGGTCAAGATTAGGGCAAGTGTCCTTAGCCAACTTGCACACAAAATATCCTACCAATTCCATGACAAAATAGGCCATCCAATTCGTCCCATTTCCGCCTCAAGTCCGCCAACTAGAGGGTGACAAGTGTCGCCCTCTCGTTGGTCCAAAATGTTTCGTCTCTCGGAAAAATTCGCAAAAAATATAAATGACATAGCCGGAATTTATCCTACGAGTCTTGTAAAGCGTTTAGTCGGAAAGCGATTCTTTTAGTGAGTTGTGCCCAAGTATTTTCGTCAAAGGCCTAACCTTTAAGGCTAAACTTTAGTACTTATGCCCTCACCTACATACTCTGGAAATACGGGGTATAAAAATCTCCCCTCCTTAGAAACATTCGTCCCGAATGTTCCTTCCCAAGACAGATAACGATAAGGTTCTTCATAACTTAAACAGTTTGCAAATGCCACATACGGCCACAAAACAACACTTAGGCATAAACGATAATGAAACATTTATAAGTAGGAAAGTGAATTACCTGGAGGTGTGGGGAATAGGTGAGGATACTTCTGCCTCATGTCCTCCTCAGCTTCCCACGTTATCTCCTCCCTGAGCTCGTTCTGCCACAAGACTTTGACGGAAGCCACGTCCTTGGTCCGCAGACGCCTAACCTGACGATCGACTATCGCTATGGGCATCTCCTCATACGATAACCCCTCGGTCACCTGGACATCGTCAATCGGATGCACTCTAGATGGATCCCCGATACATCTCCTCAGCATAGAAACATGAAACACCGGATGCACTGCCTCCAGATCGGACGGCAGATCCAACTCATAGGCAACCTTGCCTACCCTGCGGAAAATATGATACGGCCCAATGTACCTTGGGCTGAGTTTCCCTTTCTTCCCGAATCTCATCACACCCAATCATCAACCTCGAACTCCAGATGCCGACGACGATGATCTGCATATGACTTCGCCGACTACGGTGTCGATAGCCGCTCGGATAAGCTTCACCTTATCCACTACCTGCTGCACCAAATCTGGACCCACTAACTGCACCTCGCCTATATCAAACCAACCTATCGGCGATCTGCACTTCCTCCCATACAAGGCCTCATAAGGCGCAATCTGAATATTGGAATGGTAGCTATTATTAGACGCAAACTCAACTAGAGGAAAATGATCCTCCCAGCTACCCCTGAAGTCGATAACACAGGCTCGCAGCATATCCTCAAGAGTGTGGATAGTGCGCTCGGCTGTCCTATCGTGGATGGAATCGATGACTCGTGCTCACTGCGTCCCTAGACCCTACGGAAAGACCTCGAAGTTAGCGTAACCGGGCTCCTACATGCGATATGATCGAAATAGGGACTCCATGCGATCGGCGATCTCGGATATCTGATCGGCATAATCCTCGGTAGAAAAAGTCGTCCCGACGGAAGAAAGTGGGCTGATTTCGTCGACTGTCGACGATAACCCATATAGAATCATGTCTCCTCCGAGTGCGAGGTAATCCCGTGATAAAGTCCATGTTGATCACCTCCCACTTCAGTCGGGATCTCTATCAATGCGCAACAAACCACGGGCCTCTGGTGCTCTACCTTCACTGCGACAACACGCACCGAGCTACGAACTCGCAACGCCTCTTCAAGCCATCCCACCAATACACGGATCTAAGGTCGTGGTACATCTTGGTCGACCACGGATGGATGTAACGCGCTGTGTGCTTCCCAGAACTCCGCTGCCAAGTCCTCAAACATCCGAACACACACGCCCTCAAACCTTAGCACCCCATCGATCTTGCCTCAAAGGACCCTTGCCCTCGAAGAGTCGTATCACGATAACGTGTCAAAATCGGATCCTCGAACTGTTGCCTCTTCACCTCGCCGACGATGGAAGATTCGGCAACCTCACGAACTCGAACCCACTGCTATCGTAATCAATCAAGCGGACACCAGGCTCGCTAACCGATGCAAATCACGAACCATGTCCCTCCTCTGCCGCACATCCGATAGGCTCCCATCGACCTACGACTAGAGCATACGCCAACATTGGCCTTCCCGGGGTTGTACAGGATATGAACATCGTAATCCTTACGCAACTCTAACCACCGTATTCGCCGTAAGTTCGGCTCCTGCGGTGAAGATATCTTTGGAGGCTCTTGTGTGCGTATAAATATCCACATGAACCCCATACAAATAGTGCCTCGGATCTTCAAGGCGTGAATCACCGCCCGACTCCAAATCATGGGTGGGGTAGTTCCTCTCGTGTTTCTTGACTATCGGGATGCATACGCTATAACCTTGCCTGCTGCATCAACACACATCCCAACCGATGCCGACGATCACAATACGACATAACCGTCTGGTCCTGCGGAAGAGTAAGAAAGGGCGGTCGTCGGTCTCTCCTTGATGGCGGAAACCCCGCCACAAGCATCGATCGAAACTTAGCTGCTTACGAGTCGGCCTAGTCAATGGGCGAGATAGAAGCAAACTTCTACGAACCGACGATAATAACCTGCGAGGCCCAGAAAGCTGCGAACCTCTGTCGGAGTAGTAGGTCTAGGCCAAGTCCTGACTGCCTCGATCTTGGCCGTATCCACTCGAATGCCATCAGCCCCGACAATATGCCCAAGAAAAGCCACCGAAGCTAACCAAAACTCACATTTGGAAAACTTGGCGTATAGCTGGGTCGGAGAAGCACAAGACACGGTCTCAAATGTTCCGCGTGCTCGCTCACGGTGAGAATAAACCAAGATATCATCAATGAACACTATCACAAGCGTGTCCAAAAATTGTTTGAACACTCGGTTCATCAAATCCATGAATACGCGGGCATTGGTCAATCAAAGACATGACCAGAACTCATAATGCGCGTCTGGGTCGGAATGCGATCCCAGGGACATCCGCCTCGACTGACTCGTGCACGATGATAGCGATCGCAGATCAATCTTGGAGAAACATCTCGCACCTGCAAGGTCGAACAAATCATCAATCACAGGAAGGGTATACGTTCTTAATGGTCACCTTGTTTCACCGTAATCAACACACATGCGCGGCGTCGCCCTTCTTCTTCACGAACAATACCGCTCCCGGGGAGAAACACTAGGCCGATGAAGCCTTTCTCCAGAAATCTCTAAAGTGATCCTTGACTCTCTCAACTCGGCAGGTGCCATTCTGTATGGCGGAATGGAAATAGGCCGAGTGTCTGGCAGTACATCGATACAAAACTCTATCTCCCTCTCAGGAGGGATACCCGGGAGGTCATCTGGAAACACGTCTGGGAACTCGACTCTGGAAGGCCGAAAACTGCACCGGCCTCGATATCAAACACCCGAACGAGATGGTAGATGTACCGCTTCGCACCATCTTCCTAGCCTTGAGGTAGGAAATAAACCTACCTCGGCGTCTGATGTTCCCCTCCCGACTCAGGCTCCTCGAGAAGCTGGAACCGTACTACTCTCTCCCTGTAGTCTACATTGGCGTAGCAAGAAGCTAGCCAATCCATACCCATGATCACGTCGAAATCAGTCATATCCAACTCTATCAAGTCGGCTGGTCGGCGACATCAGTATAGTCCTCGGACAAGCTCTATATACCCGCCGAGCTACCAGAATCACCCATCGGCGTATCTACCTCGAAAGGGTCTATGGACTCGTGCTCTATCCCTATCCTACTAGCAACAAGGGAGATATATAGGGCCAGTAGAACCGGATCTATCAATGCATACACATCATAATCGGAGGCGATAAGGTACACGTGACGACGCCAGTGAGGCCTCACGGTCTGGCCGGACAAGGCATAAATGCGCTTCGAGGACCGCTAGAATGGACCGCGCCACGACCTCTGCGCGACCTGCTGGCCCATGAGTACCTGCCTCGGGCGAGTAATGGCTGTCGGGGATGAAGAATCGAATCGACCGCGGTGACCCTACCATCACGCTGCCGCCAGACAGACTCTCGCAAAATGACCCTGCTGGCCACAGGTGTAGCAAGCTCCTGGAGTAGTACTGCAACCCCCTGAATGGAACCTGCCACAACGGACACACTGAGCGGACCTCGATCGGTTAGCACCCTTGCTACCACAAATCTGAAGTCACAGGGCCCGACACGCCCCGAATACTCGCTATCACAATGATGTGGGAGTGCTCGAGCTGGCGGGGTGCAAATCTAGGCTCTTCAGGCCTTCCACCGAGAACTACCAAAAGAACCGGCCGTCTTGGCCTTACGTCTTGATATCTATCGACTGCGTCGGTCTCGCTCGCCATCGTCAAGTGCATGAGCTGCATACGGGTAATGCCCGTACGGTGAAGAGACACACCCGCACAAGACTCGGCCATATAATCATCTAGCCCAGTGACGTAGCGATGCACCCTGTCCTCCATATCCGCTACCAATGCAGGGACATATCGAGCCAAAGAATCGAACTCGACATTGTACTCCCTAACTGTGCGTCCTCTGTCTCGATAATAAAAATTTGTCGGCCGCCCTCTCATCCGCTGGAGGCAAGAAGTGAGTGAGAAAGCCTCGAGAACTCATCCCAAGTAGTTGGGGGCGTGCTCTCCCGGGATAACTCCCACGAATCAAACCAATCGATCGCGGTATCACGCGACCCGATGAAACCGAAGATCACGGACTCGGTCTCCGACGCCCTGATCACTCTCATAATCCTCTGTAGCTGACGGATGAACTCCTGCGGATCATCCTCCGGCCTCGACCCGTAAAACTCTGGCGGGCTACAACTCAGGAAATCTCGTAGCCTCAAACTGTCTGCCCTCGGGTGAACCACGGGTGCTACCGGGGCTGGAACTGGAACTGCTGCATCCAGCCTGTCCTCATGTCTGGCCACGATCCTAGCCAATAGCTGGGCCATCTCCTTGTACCCTAACTCCTCCGCCCCAGGCTGTGGGACAGGAGGTGTGGGTACTGTGGTCTCTGCTGGGGCCGGCGGCGTCATGGAACTCGCCGTCTGAGGTATCGCCTCGGGTAAGAACTGGGCCTGTGCCCTCGTAACTCTCGGTGTCCTACTAGCAGCTCCCTCGGCTGCCTTGCCCTTCTGGGCCCGGGTTGCCTTACGTGGAGGCATAACTGTTACAGAAAAGGAATACGTTAGAGGGGTCCAACTTATAACACAGCGCTAAGGCACGATCTCAGAGTGAGAAGAATGGAAACCAATCCTAAATATCCTATAGCTTCCTGATTATTGGTGTGGTGCACAACACACCGATAATCAAGACTCTACTAGATACGGTCTGTAGACACTTTCCGAGGATTAACTACTCTGATACCACTTTTTTCACGACCGTTCGGGGCCGTGGTAGTGCCTTACCCGGGCACCCAAGTAGTCATACATCAGAGTAATCAGCGGAATATAAAAACAAGACATGAAACAGTTGTAAAATGAGACACAGTTTATCTGAAGAAAAGCTTGCCTTTCGGCATATATATATAACCCAAGTTTTGCAGTTACATCCCAACTGTACAATAGGACTACAGACCTCTAAGAATATAAACAACTATGGCGGGACAGGGCCCCGCCATACCCTAAATGTACAAAACTATATACAGCAACAGGGAGATCATACCCAAAAGTAGAGCCTCCGGAGAAGATGGAGCTCCCGACACCAAAGCAAAGATCCTAAGGATGTGGATCTAGCACCTGCTTGCCCTTACCTGCGGCATGAACGCAGCCCCCCGAAGGAGGTCAGTACAACAGGTACCAAGTATGTGAAACTGTAAAGTACTTAAATGAAATCAAAGTATTTAAAGCCATTGCAAATACAATCAGTTCAATTGCACATAGTGCCACAACATAAGCAAGAGCAACATAGATATACTGTAACTGGTCTTTCCTAGGCCGCGAATGATCGAAGCAAGGCCAATCGCCCATAGTATCATTATGCGTGCCTAGTCCTGGACTTCCCGCAGTCCGCATAGGTCACACTGCATTCGCGTGAGGTATTCCTCGCGTGGGGGTAGCTAACCCGGTACCTCACGGACTCCCGCGATCGCGCATAGTCTCAATAGACCGCATAGTCACACAGACCGCATAGGCATCCCCGCGTCGGGCTAAAACACCGAATGATCAACTCGAGCTCCGCGGCTCGCATAGTCTCACAGGACCGCGGGCCGTAGTATAGACCGCATCAAGGGTGGCAAGCCCTCGGTATAACCAGTCAAGGGGGTAGGTGATATAATAACAGTATAACTGAATTACCGTCTAGCAACGTAAGCACAACAAGAATGATCCCTTTTCACAACATCACAAGACACTAACACACATAGCATCATAGTATGTCTATTTATCAAACAATCTTAACATACCTTACAAAATTCAATACAAGGTTTTATTAAGCAATTAAGTAAACAGTTCTTTTTATTTTTCTTAAGTGGTTATACCTAACTTCCCATAAAGCTAGTATAACTCTTAAGCTTTTGTTTAAAAACCAACTGTTTCTCTTACATTAAAAATGATTCGGATTCTTTTGAAATGCTTCAAGATCTTTTATTATTCAGGCTTAAGTCAAGAGACATTGCCGTAGTTATTATTCAGTCTTAAGTCAAAAGACATTGCCGTAGTTATTATTCAGTTAACACTCGTACGTCTACCGTACTATATATTTAAAATATCATGCTCAAGAGTGTAGGAAGAATCACATACCTTCTCGGCGAAATCCACCTGCCAAGTCGAATATGTCGCGCAGAGAATCGACCTATAATAGTCAAATACGTCTATCAACGTCTAGACTATTACAGAATTCTAAGCGAGAGGTTCTATATTCTACGGAAAATCGGGCAGCACTTCCCTACCGGTGAGCTACTCAAGTTCATCGTAACAGTCCTATGTAAATCTGATTCTATATTCTTCTTTTAAACCCTTCTACTGTGATATGATTCAATTCTATTCTTTAATATCCTTCTAAGTATTTATACTTATTCCTATACTTCTACAGTATGTATTCTCTATTTACAAAAGAAGGATAAGATTATTTACCTCGGTAAGCCCAATAATATCCTAGATAAAAGTCACTCCTGAGCAAGGTTTAGCTCCTAAGTTGTACGCTCTGATAGCTCCAAGAACCCTTAGAAGTTCTTCACAACTTCTACTAAGTACTAAGGGATTTGGGCTAGGGTATTTTGGGCATTATAACAATACTAGAAGGCAACTTTTCTACCAAGGGAGGGGGGTAGGTTTCGGCTAGGCTAGGGGGGGTTGCCTCGGCCAAGCTTCACTAAAAAGGGGGGGGGGTGTGTTGGACGAAATGCTCAAGGGAGAGGAGAGGATTTTCAAGACTTGGAGAAAGATTTGTGGATGAAGAACTCTTCATCTTAAGGGGGGTATTTATAGGTCAAGAAGTGGCCAACCAAGGGCCAAGATGATGCCAAGTGCAAGGCAAGTGTAAGGTCAAGATTAGGGCAAGTGTCCTTAGCCAACTTGCACACAAAATATCCTACCAACTCCATGACAAAATAGGCCATCCAATTCGTCCCATTTCCGCCTCAAGTCCGCCAACTAGAGGGTGACAAGTGTCGCCCTCTCGTTGGTCCAAAATGTTTCGTCTCTCGGAAAAATTCGCAAAAAATATAAATGACATAGCCGGAATTTATCCTACGCGAGTCTTGTAAAACGTTTCGTCGGAAAACGATTCTTTTAGTGAGTTGTGCCCAAGTATTTTCGTCCAAGGCCTAACCTTTAAGGCTAAACTTTTGTACGTATGCCCTCACGTACATACTCTGGAAATATGGGGTATAACACTTAGAGGTCTGTAGTTACATTTTGTGGGTCAGTTTGTAAAGGAAAGGAGGCAACTGCTTCGGTTATATATTATATGTCCAGGAAGGTAGCCCTATCGGCTAACCTGTTGTTTTACTTCTGTTGTATTAATTTGTAAGTTTCATGTATGTTCGTGATTATCTCGATGTATACCAGTGGTGCCTGGGTAGGGCACGATCGCGAGCCACCCGGGTGGTCGTGACAAAAGTGGTATCGAAGCGATTAGTCCTCGGAAAGTGTCTACAGGCAGTGTCTAGTAGAGTCTTGATTATCGGTGTGTTGTGCACCACATCTATAATCGGAGGCTGCAGGACATTTAGGATTGGTTTTCATTCTTCCTCTCCGAGATCGTGCATTAGAAAGTCTTATTAGGTTGAATCCTCTGCGACCTCTTCTTATGAAACAGCTATGCCTCCGGAAGCGACGAGTCCCGAAGGGCAAAGCAGCGGAGGCGCTAGCGGTACCAGAAGGTTACGGCTCGAGCACGCTATGCCCGAGGTAGTAGGCGGTCGGCGAGTTCAGCCCGGCGATGTTAGAGAGCCGAGCGGCGGTAGCTCGAGGTTCGTGCGAGCCTCCAGTTCCCGGCCGGTGATGAGTATAGAGACTACGAGGCGGTCGGTTATTGACCAATATAGTAGCAGGCGGCAAGCGAGAACGAGCGGCCAGCCGGCGGTTTGCGGATTAGGGATTTTACGGGATGTCATCCACGAGTTTTATGGTTCGAGTGCGATGAGGATCCGCAGGAGTTCATTCGGCGACTCTGCCGACCATGCAGTTCTTAGGGCTTGAGACAGTGCATTACGCTAGCCTCTACTGGGTTGCGCGATATTGCGTTGAACTGGTTTGAGTCGTGGTTGCTTTCAAGGGGTGAGGATGCTCTTCCAGCTATTTGGGAGGAGTTTACAGAGGCCTTCATGGATCACTTTTTGCCTCCTGAGATGAGGAGAGCCTGGGTAGACAGATTCTTGACCTTGAGGCAGAACGGGAAGACTGTCAGGGAGTATAGCTTGGAGTTTGACTCATTGGCCAGACATGCGCATACTATTGTCGCTGACATGACAGATAGGGTTCATCGTTATGTGATGGGGCTTGACCGTCATATGATTACTGCATGCTTGGGTGTGGCTCTTCAGCCCGGTATGGACATCGCCCGGATGCAGGCCTATGCGCAGGGGATAGAGGATAGAAAGAGGGAGGACCAGATTGACTCAGGCCAGCCCAAGAGGCGGAGACATCGTGGTCTCAGGCGATTTAGAGGCGGGCGGCCTCGGCAGAACTAGGTCTACATTGCGGCCCGGCCAGTGCTCCTCCACAGTTTTCCGGCGGAGGTTTTACAACCCCGGGAATGCAGGGTCCGGTCTGGTCTCTAGAGCTTCAGCCTCGAGCGGATGGGGTTCGGTCGATCGAGGCCACCTGTGCCTCAATGCGCCCAGTGTGGTAGGTTACATTCTGGGGTATGTCGCGCCGGTACGGGTGCTTGTTTTTCTTGTGGTCGTCTAGGCCATATGTTAAGAGAGTGTCCTTATAGAGGGGGTCCTGGTGGGACAACACCGTCTACTGGATCAGTTGCGGGTTATTCGCCTTCAATAGCTAGGCAGGAGGTTCATACAAGCGGTAGTGCCGAGAGTCGTGGTGGGAGTTCCCAGTTTTAGCGGTCCTTTGAACCGCCTATATGATTTCAGGTATGTCTTTGGCCCTTTAGAAACTAGTATGCATGATAAAGTTGTGGTATGTTTAAGTTTCATGAACATATTGTATTGAGACTATGT
Source organism: Przewalskia tangutica (assembly GCA_029844215.1). Taxonomy (NCBI): domain Eukaryota; kingdom Viridiplantae; phylum Streptophyta; class Magnoliopsida; order Solanales; family Solanaceae; genus Przewalskia; species Przewalskia tangutica. The sequence continues at coordinate 130,252 of JAQGDG010000235.1, read as the reverse complement.
ATATGTTAGAAGGAGTTGGAAGTACGAAAAGATAATCTCTTTTGGGTTTGTGATGGACGGATATGCGTGTACGAGTTATTAGGGCCGTGTGTGGTATTATTGGTATGTGGGGATTGTGAAAGGAACTATGTCACTAATTATAAGTTTGTTTCCGAGAGAACATTCGGGGACGAATGTTTCTAAGGGGGGAAGAATGTTACACCCCGTATTTACAGGACATGTTTTTAGAACGTACGTAAGAACTCACAGGTGCTAAGATTTGAGACTTGTAAAAATTTATCGGAATTGTGGAATTGTCGGAAAACGTTTTATTGTGACAATGGGAGGGCGACACGTGTCACCCCCCCTTATGTGATGCCTTGGTCGAAATGTGCAAGGGCAAGAGGGTCATTGGACCTTTGTTGCAAGACAAGTCTTGCAACTTGTGTAGCATGAGAATGTTGACTAAGTCAAAGGTCAATTAGTCTTGATTTTTATGTAAGACTTCATCCTAGCCACCCATATGGTTACATCTTGTCCCTCCATGCCCCTTTATATTACTACTAGTAGCACTACTAGTGCCAACACTTAGCAAATTTCTTGAAAAATTGAAGAACATAGGCTTAGTGCTCTCGAGTTCTCTTCAAAGAAAAAGGAAAAATCTTTGCTTCTTGTTCTTTTAGCTCCCCACTTTAAACCAAGGTTCTTAGGTATATTGTAAACACATCTCAATAGAAAAGTCTTGGAAAACGATAGTTTACGGGTTAGTCGCAAAACGAAAACCTAATGGTCTTTCTAGGTTTTGTTTGGAGATTTGAAGGATAATTGTTGGTGTTGTTCTAAGGGTCTCAACAAGCGGATTGAAGTGTCTTGGAGAGGCTATAAACTACTAAGGAGCGACTTCGGATTGGAATTGGATTAAGAATCATTGAGGTATAATCTTGTTCTTTGAAAGTATTACAAGATTATTTATATTGTTGTTGTTAGCTTGTATGTTGCTAGCATGATGTTTTTATATTGAAGTTATAAGGACTATGGATTGATTATAGCCTTGGAAATCCGAAATGTAATGTAAGCCATGCCTAAGTTGGATTACTATTTAATCGTTGTTAGAATCGTCGCATGTTATTGACTTGAAGATTTTGGTAGTTATAACCAAATGCGACTTGATATCATATTATGCTACCAATTTGGATTGAAATGGAAATTGAATAAGAATTGGTATTGTTGTACTCCAAGTTGGCCGAATTGGCCTAGTAAGTTGTATTAATTTGATATCGTTTGTGGGGCGGAATTTTACACGTCTAGTAGGCGTGTAATCCCCTATTGTTGATTTCATTGTTTGGGCCTTAAATGTGGCGTGTTTGGTTATTGTATTCGGCCTTGAAAAAGGTGGCATAGTAGTAGAAACAAAGGAGGTGCTGTCCGATTTTCCGTAGAATTTGGCGACTTAGCACTTAGAATATTCTACGTTTGAAGTAAGAGGTTAATGGACGTATTGTGACCATGATAGGTTGAAGAACTAAGTATAGCGTATCCTACTTGAAGAATGGAATAGCTCAAGGTTGAAGTACTTTGGAGCATTTTGCTACTTGTCGACAATCGTCGCGAGTTATGTGAACCTCTTCCTTCCTTTGGCATGATTCTATGTATGGAATATACTTATGGTATCATTTCATGTTTCCTTCTACTCTTAGAAGTTAAGAGGTAGTGGTGTGATTTACTCTATGTAGAACTTTTTCCTATCTTTTGAGCATGACTAGTTGTACGTATATGGTACGGCAGACGTACATGACCTTGATATCCTTACTAGTTTTATGAATAGCCAAGTCGGGTGAGTTAGTAGATTAACTCACTTCTTGAAAGTATTAAGGATGTCTAATGTTTTGTTAAAGTTAAGGGACTTGAAGAGTTTTAAAGTATGTGATACTTATTCCGTTTTAAACATATAAGTCCCTTGGATAGGAAATTGTATTTTAGCTAAGGCATAAAGTGAATATAACGACTTTATGGGGATTTGTTTATATTTGCTTTATGGAAAGATAAATGACTTGATTTTAGTGAAAAAGGCAACTTGATTTTTTTTAAGGCATCAATTGCCTAAGGTTGTATAATAAAAGGAGTCACTTGATTGTCACGACCCATTCCGGGGCCCGTGACTGGTGCCTTACCGGGGCACCCAAGTAGTCATACATCAGAGTAATCAGCGGAAACATAAAGCAAGACATAAAATAGTTTATAAAACAAGACACAGATTTTGTGAGAAAACATCGCCTTTCGGCATATATAAATATAATCATGTTTTAGCAGTTACATCCGACACTGTACAACATGACTACAGACCTCTAAGGAAATATACCACTATGGCGGGACAGGGCCCCGCCATACCCTGACTGTACAAAAACTATCTACAACAGGGAGATCATACCAAAAGTAGAGCCTCTGGAAGAGATGGAGCTCACACGCGTAGAGATCCTAAGGATGCGGATCTAGCACTGCTTGCCACCTGCGGCATGTAACGCAGCCTCAAGGAGGTCGATTACAACAGGTACTAAGTATGCGAAACTGTAAAGTACTTAAATGAAAACATATCATTTTTAAAACCAGTTTACAAATATGTATGAAACAACCAAGGAAACCGCACGTAGTGTCACATCATAAACGAGATCAACAATAGGTAACTGTAATAGGTCTTGTCTAGGCTGCGAATGATCGAAACAGGGCCACTCGCCCATATCATCATTCTGCAAGCCTAATCCTGGACTCCCGGAGTCCGCATAGGCCACTCACATGGGCCCGCATGAGGTGTAACCCCGCATCGGTGTTACTCCTCGGCGTAAATCTGGACTCATTGTCCGCATGGCCACGCAGACCGCATGAGGCATAACCCGCATACTAACACGGAACTCGTAGCTCCGCATAGGCCCCCTGGACCCGCATGAGGTATTCTCGAATCATGGTCCCAGACCGCCTGAGTCTACCCCGCATCGGAGGGCAGCTTAACCCCCGGTATCATCTCAAGAGGTGAGTGATAGTATACTAACATAACAACTTATCTTTAAGTAACATAAGCACAACAAGGATACTCACCTATACAAACGTTACAAGATACTAACACACATAGCATCATATCATGTCTACTTTATCAAACCATCTTATTATTCTTTTCACAATATAAGTCTGTTATAACACATAGGCAAACTTGTTTCTTTTATCAATCTGAAGTGGTTATACTTACTTCCCGTAAAGCTAGTATAACTCTTAAGCTTCATTTCAAAAACCAATTAGTTCTCTTACATTTTAATAAATGGTTCATAGTCCCTTTTGAAATGTTTTGATTCTTTATTATTGAGCTTAAGCCGTGAGGCATTGCGTACGTATTATTCGAGCTTAAGCGTGAGGCATTGCCGTAAGTATTATTCGATTAACACGTACGCGTCACCGTACTATATACATATTGTAAAATATCATGCTTTAGGAAGAATCACATACCTTCTCGTGAAATCCACCGCCAAGTCGAGTATGTCGTATGAGAGAATCGACTATAATAGTCACAGATATCTATCAAAGTCTAGACTATTACGTAGGTCATTCTAAGCAGAGGTCCTCAATTCTACGGAAAGTCGGGCAGACAACCCTACCGGTGAGCTATATAAGTCTCATGTAAAACGATCTATGTAAATGCTGATTCGTATATTCTTCTTTTATACCCTTCTAAGGTGTTACAGTTCAATTCTATTCCTTAACAACCTTCTAAGTATTTATACTTATTCTTATACTACAACGATATATAAATTCTAATTCAAAAGAGGTTAGGATTAGTTACCTCGGTAAGCCCAATAATATCCTAGAAAAGTCGCTGAGCAAGGTTTTGCTCTAAGTTGTATGCTCCAAGAAACCTTAGAAGTTCTTCACAACTTCTACTAAGTACTAAGGTATTTGGGCTAGGGTATTTTGGGCATTATAACAATACAAGAAGGCAACTTTTCTATCAAGGGAGGGGTAGGTTTCGGCTAGGCTGGGGTGGGGTAGCCTCGGCCAAGACTTCACTCAAAGGGAGGTGTTTGGACGAATTGCTCACAAGGGAGAGGAGGATTTTTCAAGACTTGAAAGCTTTAGTGGATGAAGAACTCTTCATCTCAAGAGGGTATTTATAGGTCAAGACATGGCCAACCAATGGCCAAGATTTAGCCAAGTGCTAGGCAAGTGTAAGGTCAAGATTAGGGCAAGTGTACCTAGCCAACTTGCACACAAAATATCTATCCAACTTTATGACAAGGATTGTCATCCAATCGCCCTATTGCGTGACAAGTCCACCAATGAGAGGGTGGGAAGTGTCGCCTCTCATTGGTCCAAAGTGTTACGTCTCTCGGAAAAATCCGCAAAAATTAGAAATGACATAGCGAATTTATCCTACGAAAGGCGTGGAAAGCGTTTCGTCGGAAAATGGTCGCGTTGAGAGTTGTGCCTAAAAAATCGTCCAAGGCCTATCTTTAAGACCAAACTTTTTGTACGTATTCCTTTACGTACATACTCTGGAAATACTGGGTATAACATTCTCCGCTCCTTAGAAACATTCGTCCCGAATGTTCCTTCCCAAGACAGATAACGATAAGGTTCTTCAAAACTTAAGCAGTTTGCAAAAAGCCACACGCGCCATAAACAACACTTAGGCATAAACGATAATGAAGATTTACAAGTAGGAAAGTGAATTACGGAGGGTGGGAGCGGTGAGATACTTCGCCTCATGTCCTCCCGGCTTCCGTCATCTCTCCGCAGCTCGTTCCGCCACAAGACTTTGTGGAAGCCACGTCCTTCGTCGCAGACGCTAACTCCGACGATCGATTATCGCTATGGGAATCTCCTCATCACGATAACCCCTGGTCACTGGACATCGTCAATCGGATGTACCTAGATGGATCCCCGATACATCTCCTCGGCATAAAGCGTGAAACATTTGGATGCCGCCTCCGGATCGGACGGCAGACCCAACTCATAGGCAACCTTGCACCTGCGGACAATCTAAAAGCGGCCCGATGTACCTTGGTGAGTTTCCCTTCTTCCCGAATCTCATCACACCGCCATGGGTGACACCTTGAGAAAACCCAATCATTTGCAAACTCGGATGTCGGCGGCGATGATCTGCATACGACTTCTCGACTCGGTATCAATAGCCGCTCTCGGATAAGCTTCACCTTATCCACTGCTGCACGCAAATCTGGTCCCACTAGCCGCACCTCGCCCACCTCGAACCAACCTATAGGCGATCGCACTTCCTCCCATACAAGGCCTCGTAAGGCGACATCCGAATCTTTGGAGTGGTAGCTATTATTATACGCGAACTCAACTAGAGGCAAATGATCCTCCCAACTACCACGAAGTCAATAACACGGGCTCGCGACATATCCTCGAAGTGCGGATAGTGCGCTCTGCTGTCCGTGCATGCGTGGATGAAATGCGATTACTCGGGCTCACTGCGTCCCTAAACCCTCTGGAAGGACCTCGAGAAGTTGGCGTAAACCGGGCTCCTGCATGCGATATGATCGAAGTAGGGACTCCATGCGATCGGCGATCTCTCGGATGTAAAGTGCGCATAATCCTCGGCCGAAAAAGTCGTCTGACGGGAAGAAAGTGGGCTGATTTCGTCGACTGTCGGCGATAACCCATATAGAATCATGTCTCCTCCGAGTGCGAGGTAATCTGTGATGAAGTCCATGTTGATTACCTCCCACTTCGGTCGGGATCTCTATCGCTGTAACAAACCACGGTCTCACGGTGCTCTACCTTTACTGCGACAACACGGACCGAGCTCACGAACTGCGCAGCGTCCTCTTGAAGCCATCCCACCAATACACGGATCTAAGGTCGTGGTACATCTTGGTCGACCGGATGGATGAGAGTAACGCTTGTGTGTGCTTCCCAGAACCTCTGCGAAGTCACGAAACATCCGGAACACACACGCCCTCAAACCTTAGCACCCCATGGTGCTACCTCAAAGGACCGCGCCTCGCGAAGAGGCTGTATCACGATATCGAATCAAAGTGGATCCTCGAGCTGTTGCCTCTTCACCTCGCCAGCGATGGAAGACTCGGCAACCTCGCGAACTCTAACCCCATTGCTATCGAATCAATCAAGCGGACACCAAGGCTTGCTGGCGGTGCAAATCACGAACCATGTCCTCCTCTGCTGCACATCGATAGGCTCCCATCGACCTACGACTAAGGCATACGCCTGACATTGGCCTTCCGGGTGGTACGGGATATCAACATCGTAATCCTTAAGCAACTCCAACCACCGTCTGCGTAAGTAAGTTCGGCTCCTCTGTGAAGATATCTGGAGGCTCTTGTGGTGCGTAAAAATATCCACGTGAACCCCATACAAATAGTGCCTCGGATCTTCAAAGCGTGAATCACGGTATGACTCCAAATCATGGGTGGGGTAGTTCCTCGTGTTTCTTCAAGCGTCGGGATGCATATGCTATAACCCCGCCATGCTGCATCAACACACATCCCAACCCGATGCACGCGCGATCACAATACACAACATAACCATCCGGACCTCCGGAAAAGTAAGAGCGAGGCGGTCGTCGGTCTCTCTTTCAAGAATCGGAAACCACTGCTCCTGACATCGATCCATTGAAACTTGGCGCATACGAGTCGGCCTAGTCAATGGTGCGAAGATAAAGCAAACTTCTCCACGAACGCCGATAATACCTGCAAGGCCCGAGCTGCGAACCTGCAGCCGGAGTAGTAGGTCTAGGCCAAGTCTGATGCCTCGATCTTGGCCGTATCAACTCGAATGCCATCGGCCCGGCAATATGCCCGAAGCGCCCGAAGTCAACCAAAACTCACATTTGGAAAACTTGGCGTACAAGCTGTAGTCTGGAGAATCACAAGTCGCCAAATGCTCGCGTGCTCCGCTCTGGCGAGAATAAACCAAGATATCATCAATGAACACTATCACAAGCGTGTCCAAAAATGGTTTGAACACTCGGTTCATCAAATCCATGAATACCGCCGAGCATTGGTCAACCAAAGACATGACCACGAACTCATAATGCCTGCAAGGTCGAATGCGATCCTAGGACATCCACCTCTCGACTCGCACTGATGATAGCGATCGCAGATCAATCTTGGAGAAACATCTCGCACCGCAATGGTTGAACAAATCATCAATCACAGGGAGGGTATACATTCTTAATGGTCACCTTGTTGGTACTGCAATCAACACACGTGCGCGGTCCCGCCCTTCTTCACGAACAATACGGCGCCCCAGGGAGAAACTGGGCCTAATGAAGCCCTTCTCTAGCAAATCCTAAGCTGATCCTTCACTCTCTCAACTCGGCGGTGCCATTACGTATGGCGGAATGGAAATAGGCCGAGTATCCGCAACACATCTATACAAAACTCGATCTCCTCTCGGGAGGATACCCGAGGTCATCCGAAACACGTCGGGAACTTCGTGACTCATCGAATCGACGGAAAATCGCACCGGCCGATTATCAAACACGAACGAGATGGTAGATATACCCGCCTGCGCATCTTCCTAGCCTCGAGGTAGGAAATAAACCTACCCCTCGGCGTCTGTGCTCCTCCCACTCAACAATGGCTCCTCGAAAGCGGAACCGCACTACTCTCTCTGCGGTCTACATTGGCATAGCAAGAAGCTAGCCAATCCATCCCCATAATCACGTCGAAGTCAATCATCTCCAACTCTATCAAGTCGGCTAGGTCCGACGTAAATGATCACGGACAAGCTCTAAATACCGCCGAGCTACCACCGAATCACCCATGGCATAGCTACCTCGAAAGGGTCTATGGACTCGTGCTCTATCCCTATCCTACTAGCAACAAGGGAGATATATAGGGCCAGTAGAACCGGATCTATCAAAGCATACACATCAAACCCGGCGATAAGGTACGTGGCGACATCGGTGAGGCCTCACGATCTGTCGGTGGACAAAGCATAAATGCGGTTACGAGGACCGCTAGCGGGACTCGAGCCACGACCTCTGCGACACCTGCGACCCATGAGCACCACGCCCTCGGCGAGTAATCGTAGGAGATGATGGCGGCAGCAGAACTCGGTGAGCCTACCACCGGTAGCCCCGGTCGGACGATCCGCCATAAAGTGACCTGCTGGCTACAATCAACAAGATCCAAAAGTAGTACCACACTTCCCGTAATGGGATCTACCGCATCGGCCGGCTGAGGTGGTCCGTCGGCGATACCTCTGCTACACTGGGCGTCTGAAGCCACGGGGCCAGTGCGCCCTCAGCGCCGTGTGTCGAGGGCGGTGCGAGTGCTCTGTCTTTGGCGTGGTGCGAATCTAGGCTGCCGAGGCCGCCACCACGATAACCACGGAAGACCCTCCGTCTGGCCTTAACCTGCTTTGTCTGTCGACCGTCGACCTCTGCGCTCGCCGCATCCAGGCGTGAGCTGCGTGCGGGTAATGTCCATACCGGTGGAGAAACCCCGCACATGACTTCGGCCATATAGTCGTCTAGCGGTGACATAGCGGTGCACCCTATCCTCCATATCTCGCTATCTTTGGGACATATCGAGCGATGAATCAAACTCGACATTGTACTCCGCGACGGTCGTCCTCTGCCTCGATGGTAAAAATCTATCGGCCGCGCCCTCCTCATCTGTGGGGGCAAGAAGTGAGTGAGGAAAGCCTCTGAGAACTCATCCCAAGTGGCTGGGGACGCGTGCTCTCCCCGGGATAACTCCCATGAATCAAACCAATCGACTGCGGTATCACGCGACCTATGTGAACCAAGATCACGGACTCGGTCTCCGGCATACGATCACTCTCAAAATCCTCTGAAGGCGACGGATGAACTCCTGCGGGTCATCCTCGGCCTCGACCCATAAAACTCCGTGACTCTGGCTCGAAGTCTCGTAGCCTCAAACTCTCGCCTCGGGTGAACAACGGTGCGGCCGTGGCTCGAGGCTGGAACTGAATCGCGTCCAGCCTCTCTCCGTGTCGGGCCACAACTTTAGCCAGTGGGCCATCTCCTTGTACCCTAACTCCTCCGGTGTGGGGCGGGAGGTGTGGGTACTGTGGTCTCGCTGGGCTGGCGGCGTCATAGAACTCGCCGTCTCGGTATAGGCGGGCACGAGCCCTCGTGACTCTGGGTGTCTGCTAGCGACTCCTCTTTGCCTTGCCCTACGGGCGGGTTGCCTTACGTGGAGGCATAATCATTCTGAAAGGAATACGTTAGAGGGTCGACCTATAACACGACTCTAAAGCACGATCTTGGAATGAGAAGAAGCGAAACCAATCCTAAATATCCTATAGCCTCACGATTATTGGTGTGGTGCAACACACCGATAATCAAGACTCTACTAGATACGATGCGTAGACACTTTCCGAGGATTAATCGCTCGATACCACTTTTGTCACGACCCATTCGGGGCGTGGTGGTGCCTTACCGGGCACCCAGTAGTCATACATCGTGTCAGTGGAAACATAAAGCAAGACATAAAATAGTTTATAAAACAAGACACGATTTTGTGAGAAAACATCGCCTTTGGCATATATAAATATAATCATGTTTTAGCGATTACATCCGACAACATGTACAACATGACTCTGCACCTCTGGAAATATACCACTATGGCGGGACGGGGCCGCCATACCACTGCATACAAAACTATCTCTGGGAGATCATGCAAAAGTAGAGCCTCGGAAGAGATGGAGCTCGACACCAACGTAGAGATCCTAAGGATGCGGATCTAGCACTGCTTGCCACCTGCGGCATGAGCACGCAGCCCGAAGGAGGTCAGTACAACAGGTACTAAGTATGCGAAACTGTAAAGTACTTAAATGAAAACATATCATTTTTAAAACCAGTTTACAAATATGTATGAAACAACCAAGGAAACCGCACGTAGTGTCACATCATAAACGAGAGCAACAATAGTAAGCGTAATAGGTCTTGTCTAGGCCGCGAATGATCGAAAGCAGGGCCACTCGCCCGTATCATCATTCTGCAAGCCTAATCTGAACTCCCGAGTCGCGTAGGCCACTCACGTGGGCCGCGTGAGGTGTAACCCGCATCGAGGTAGCTACTCCTCGGCATCGTCTGGACTCATTGTCGCGCATGGCCACCGCAGACGCGTGAGGCATAACCCGCATACTAACACGGAACTCGTAGCTCGCGTAGGCCCTGGACCCGCGTAGGGTATTCTCGAATCATGGTCCTGGACACTTTGAGTCTACCCGCGTCGGAGGCGACTTAACCCCAGTATCATCTCAAGGTGAGTGATAGTATACTAACATAACAACTTATCTTTAAGTAACATAAGCACAACAAGGATACTCACTATACAAGCGTTACAAGATACTAACACACATAGCATCATATCATGTCTACTTTATCAAACCATCTTATTATTCTTTTCACAATATAAGTGCATTTATAACACATAGGCAAACTTGTTTCTTTTATCAATCTTAAGTGGTTATACTTACTTCCCATAAAGCTAGTATAACTCTTAAGCTTCATTTCAAAACCAATTAGTTCTCTTCTGTTTAATAAATGGTTCGGATAGTCCTTTTGAAATGTTTTGATTCTTTATTATTGGGCTTAAGCGTGAGGCATTATCACGTATTATTCGAGCTTAAGCCGTGAGGCATTCCGTAAGTATTATTCGATTAACACGTATGCGTCTACCGTACTATATACATATTGTAAAATATCATGCTTTAGGAAGAATCACATACCTTCCGGCGAAATCCACCGCCAAGTCGAGTATGTCGCGCGAGAGAATCGACCTATAATAGTCACGGATATCTATCAAAGTCTAGACTATTCAGAGGTCATTCTAAGCAGAGGGTCCTCAATTCTACGGAAAGTCGGGCGCTGACCTACCGGTGAGCTATATAAGTCTCTTGTGAAAGCAGTCCATGTAAATCAGATTCGTATATTCTTCTTTTATACCCTTCTAAGGTGTTACAGTTCAATTCTATTCCTTAACAACCTTCTAAGTATTTATACTTATTCTTATACTACAACGGTATATAAATTCTAATTCAAAAGAGGGTTAGGATTAGTTACCTCGGTAAGCCCAATAATATCCTAGAAAAGTCGCGCTGAGCAAGGTTTTGCTCTAAGTTGTATGCTCAGAGAAACCTTAGAAGTTCTTCACAACTTCTACTAAGTACTAAGGTATTTGGGCTAGGTATTTTGGGCATTATAACAATACAAGAAGGCAACTTTTCTATCAAGGGAGGGGGTAGGTTTGGCTAGGCTAGGGGTGGGGTAGCCTCGGCCAAGACTTCACTCAAAGGGGAGGGTGTTTGGACGAATTGCTCACAAGGAGAGGGAGGATTTTTCAAGACTTGAAAGCTTTAGTGGATGAAGAACTCTTCATCTCAAGAGGTATTTATAGGTCAAGACATGGCCAACCAATGGCCAAGATTTGTAAGTGCTAGGCAAGTGTAAGGTCAAGATTAGGGCAAGTGTACCTAGCCAACTTGCACACAAAATATCTATCCAACTTTATGACAAGGATTGTCATCCAATCGGCCCTATTGCCGTGACAAGTCCACCAATGAGAGGGTGGGAAGTGTCGCCCTCTCATTGGTCCAAAGTGTTACGTCTCTCGGAAAAATCATAAAAATTAGAAATGACATAGCGAAATTTATCCTACGAAAAGTGGAAACGCTTTAGTGGAAAAGCTATTCGCTTTGAGAGTTGTGCCTAAAAAATCGTCCAAGGCCTATCTTTAAGACCAAACTTTTTTTGTACGTATTCCTTTACGTACATACTCTGGAAATACGGGGTATAACATTTATTTCTAAAGGTTAAGAGACTAATTGTATTTTTGAAAGTTAAGTGAATTGATTTGAAAGTATTTAGTACTTGGTTTCAAAAAGTAGAAGTCTCTTGGTTAGAAAAGGAATGAGTTTTGTCAAAAACCATAAAGGGTTATAACGGCTTTATGGAAGGTTAAGAGAATGGTTTTCTCTAATAATGTAATAAAAGAAATAACTTGTATTAAGGAGGGGCAATGTGATTTAAAGGTATCACTTGCCTAAAGCTTTTAAGTAAGAAGTCACGTAATTTAGAAGCCGGTTATTGGATTTCTAAAAAGGGTAATGTGACTTGTCAAAAAAAAGTAGAGATGACTTGATACTGCGGTTGTCAGTGTCTTGGAAGTTTTATTTGAAAAAGAGTCTTTCTAAAGGAGTAGAGGTGCGAAGTACGTTGGGTTAAATTCCCGGGTATTATATGACATTATCGACCCAGAGATGGGCCGCGTATACCTTTGCGCGAACTATATGACATTATCGACCCGAGATGGGCGGGCGGTATACCTTACGGGCACTATATGACATTATCGACCCGAGATGGGCGGGCAAGATACCTTACGCGCACTATATGACATTATCGACCGAGATGGGCGGGCGTATACCTTACGCGAACTATATGACATTATCGACCGAAGATGGGCGGAAGTATACCTACGGGCAGACTATATGACATTATCGACCCGCAGATGGTAGGCGGTATACCTTTACAGGCAGATTATATGACATTATCGACCAGAGATGGGCGGGCGGTATACCTACGCAAACTATATGACATTATCGACCGAGAGATGGTAGGCGGATACCTCAGGCGGACTATATGACATTATCGACCCGAGATGGGCGGGCAAGATACCTTTAGGACGGTATGTGACTTTATCGCGTCCCGATTGGGTAGGCAAGATAGCGTCCTCCGTAAAGAGTCGGATTAGGTTATGAAAGATAAGTAAGTTAGATGGTAATAAACTTAATGACTTCTCTTAAGTATGTACTTAAGATATGTCTATAACTCTTAATGGAATGGAAAAGATAATTATATACAATTAAGTTCATAAGTGGTAATTACACGGCGATCCGTATGTACTTTTATACTTGCTCTGTCATTCTTTTACTGATTATGATCATTTCTTGTACTTTATTTTTGTTCCATATTAAATTTTTGTTATCGACCCCTGGGTGCGTTCATGTCCGCAGGTTTTAGGTACCCAGGTTGGTGATCCTTGCTCTTAGGATCTCGGTTGAGTTTTTGGGAGAAAGCTCCATTTGCTCCGGAGGCTTATCTCTTGGTACGGTTTTCCCTGAGATTGTAGATTCATGTATATTCAGGGGTATGGCGGGGCCCTGTCCCGCCACAGTTGTTATGATAAAACTCTTAGAGGTCTGTAGTTACATTTTGTGGGTCAGTTTGTAAAGGAAAGGAGGCAACTGCTTCGGTTATATATTATATGTCGGGAAGGTAGCCACATCGGCTAACCTGTTGTTTACTTATCAGTATTAATTTGTAAGTTTCATGTATGTTCACTGATTATCTCGATGTATACTGTAAGTGCCTGGTAGGGCACGATGCGAGCAGGGTGGTCGTAGTGAGATATGTTCTGAGGGCTCGATGATTACCTAACAGAGTTGTTGGTGTAGCCCTTCAGCGGCATGGACATTTCCGCATCTGAGCTTATGCACTTGGATGTGAGGAGCGAGAGATCGGCAGGCAGCCGAGATCGCGAAGAGGCGAGCAGCGAGGTCCTTTGGTGACTTTCGAGGCGGACCGCCTCAGAAGCGATTATGCGCCTCGCCCGATGCAAGTGGTCCCCACCGTCGTCGGACGTTTGGGATATTCGAGGCAGTCGGGGCTCCCGTGTTTGATTTTCGGGAGTAAGTGCTCGCCGGATGAGGCCACCGTATCTCGGTGTGGCGTTGTGGTAAAGCCCATAGGGGAATGTCGTCTTGTTTTGGGAGATTGCTATACTTGCGGCCAGCGAGCCATTTGACGAGACTGTCCACTGTGGGTAGCATGGTGGGATAGCAGAACTACTAGATCGATTGCGGGTTCTTCACCTTCCATAGCTAGCAGGCGGGATGTTCATACACCGTGAGCCACGGTAAGTCGCGGTGGAAGTTCCCGATTTTAGCGGTCCTTTGAACCGCCTATTTTCGGTATATCCTTAACCTCAGAGATTTGTATGTATTGATGTTATGATGATGTGTTTAGTATTATGTTCGGATAGCTTTGTGCTAAAATGTGACTTAGAAGCCTGGTTAGTGAAAAGGGTAAGCCTGGGGGTGAGAAAATGATGAACCTTAGAATATTACAGTTGAGACCTTAGATGTAAGGCCGTCTTGAGTACAAGATTTTGCGGGTGATCCTTTTCAGAATGTATAAGTATACGTGGAGTAATTGTGGGAAAATTCCTTGGGTGGTGTATAATGGAAGTGGTAGCTTTCATGACCTGTATAGGTAAGATTGTTCCGGATCGGGGAACAAGAGCTTGATGCGTTAAGTGGGTCGGGTTGGGGCCATGTTGCGGGTCAACCCGTAGCCCGGTTTGGGGTTGGTTCAGTTCGAGGTGGTCCCGCCAGGTGGTAGGGTCACGAGGGTGCTAGGCCCAAGTTTAGGTAACCATCGTATGAATTCGTGGATGCGTTCGACCAGAATCGGTTCGTGAAGGCCGGGAATGGCCTTAGAGGAAAGTGAAGCTAGTAAGATGACCAAGTTTGGAGGTAGTGACTCCAAAGTTTTGGCATGAGCGTTGGTGAAGTGTGAATGCGTGTACTAGGAAGAGTTCGAGAAGGTGCGGCGAGAAAGGAAAGAAGTGAACTTATTTGAAAAATGGAAATGTCGTTTTGTGAAATGAATGCGCGAAGGAGTATCCTTTGGACGAGCGAGTTGGTACTTGTTTTGCATCGTCGAGGTGATTCCTCGTTGGCTTGGATTTAAGTATTTCTGGCGTGTTATTCGGGACCGTATGCGACATTTGCAAACGGTTAAGCTATGAGGAACTTGATCGTTATCTGTCTTGAGAAGGAACATTCGGACGAATGTTTCTAAGAGGAGAATGTTATACCCCGTATTTCCAGAGTATGTACGTGAGGACGTACGTAGAAAAGTTTGAGCCTTAAAGTTAGGCTAGGACCGAAATGTTGTACACAACTAGCAAAAAGAGTCGTTTTCCGACGAAACGTTTTTCGGACTTTGCGAAGGGAAAAATACGGCTATGTCTTTTATTATTTTTGCGGATTTTTCCGAGAGACGAAATATTTTGGACCAACGGGAGGGCGTTTTTCTTGGCCTTGTTTTTGGTCAAGGGTTAGGTAGGATATTTTGGTGGTAGATGGATAAGGTACACTTGCCCAAATCCTAGCCCTGCACTTGCCTACCACTTGGCTTGATCTTGGCCCTTGGTTGTCCTATAAAAACCCCCCCTAAGTTGAAGACTTTCTTCATCCACAAATACTTTCTAAGTGTTAAAAATCCTTTCCCCCCTCTTAGTGTGAGCTCTCGTCCAAAGCCACCCCCTCCCCTTTGAGAAAGGCCTTGGTAGAAAACCCCACTTGCCTAGTTGGTTTGAGAAATACACCCCTTTGTGGTATAGAAATACTTCTCCAAGTATTGTTATAATGTCAAAATACTCTAGCCCAAAACCTTTGTAGTGTTTCCAAGTACCCTCTTTACGAAAAGCCCGGAAAATACTATTATACTTCCTTTAGCCACTAAACGAAACCCTAAGGAAAACCTTCATAGTCGGTTGAAGTGTTAAGTAGAAGTTGCGTGAAACTTCTAAGGGTTGTTTGGAGCGGGTTGGAGCACCCGGAGTAGGAGCTAAACGTTGCTCAGGATCGACATTAAACTTGGATAATTTTGGGCTTACCGAGGTAAATAATCCTATCCTTCTATTGTAATTGAAAATTACATACTGTAGTTGTATAGAAATGAATATAAGATTCATAGAAGAGAATTGAACTGTAATAGAAGGATATTACAGAAAAGAATTGAACTGAAATCACGTCAGAAGAATATTCTACAGTGTAGTCTAGACTTTGATATACTGATATAACCTTTATAGGTTGAATGTTCTGCGAGTAGCATGTGCTACTTGGAAGGTGGACAAGGCTAGCCGGGTTATAGCTGTGGAGCGTTTTGCTAATAGTCGATAATAGTCGCGAGGTATGTGATTCTTCCTATACTCTTGAGCATGATATTTTAAAAGTATATATATATATATATATAGTACGGTAGACGTACGTGCGTTAACTGAACGTAGTTATCGGCAATGTCTTCGAATTAAGCCTGAATAAAAAGAATCTTGAAGTATATATATATATATAGTACGATAGACGTACATGTGTTAACTGAACGTAGTTTATTGGCAATGTCTTTCGACTTAAGCCTGAATAATAAAGAATCTTGAAGTATTTCAAAAGAGATAAGAAACCTTTTTGAAAGAAGAATAATGCCTGGTTTTAAGAGTTATACTAGCTTTATGGGAAGTTAGGTATAACGACTTAAGAAAGATAAAAAGAATAGTTATTTGATTTTTATAAGATAAGAGACATGACTTAATTAAATTAACATGAAGTTGTTAAAAAGTGTGATACCTCATTCGTGAGTAATGAGTACTTGGTTTTTAAAAGGAATAATGTTTTACTGATTTCGGAAATCAGAATAAATATCGAACAAACCACTGCAGCGCTAATAAAGGGAAATGTATTGAATAATGAAGTATTATTAAAACCAGTAGAAACCTCCATCTGCATAGAAGCTAAGATGAGACAAAATGATATTACATTTTCTAGATCATGGCTGCTTTAATAAGATTGTTATGAACAAGAATAACCTACTCACACATAAGGCATATGTTTCTCAAATTGTTTTAAAGGATTAAAACTGTGAACTACGAAACCTTTTCGAAAATGAGAATCTTGAGCATTTGAAATTAGGCAAACTTGAACGTTTGGAAAATAATGTTGTTACTTGATTTTACAAAAGGAAGTGTTTTGGTTTACTTAACAATGTTAGTCACTCTATTTGACATAAAATGAAAGTACCTTGAGTTGTGTATAACTTGCCTATGCTTGTTGTTGTGTAACTTGCCTATGCTTGTTGTGATAGCCTTTGTTGTGTAAGAATTGTGTTTCTATACTACCGCTCTCGATGGCGGTTGATTTGTTGAGAACTTACTCGACGCATCTGCAGCATGACGGAAGATTCCACGGTATGCTTCCCTTATTATTGTTACATGGGCATGTCTACACCGATGATGGATTCTGTGGGCAGGTGACCCTTATGGTTCTTTATGGTGACGTATCGTGACTTACGGTTGTGCTCGGGTGCATAGCCTATTTACTTGCCCCGCCGCCACGTGACGCAGTGGATCCGGTATAGGTTATCGACTTGCCACGCGTGTCGCCTTCGCGGTGAAGTATCGTGACTTACGGTTGTGATCCGTGCTTAGCTCGTTACTTACCCCGCCATCCGCGTGGCGCCGGGAGGATCTGGTGGAGGCTATTACACTTGCTACGTGTCGCCTTCGAGTCGGTGTTTGGATGAAGCTTCGTGACTTACGGTTGTGATCCGGTGCATAGCTCGTTACTTGCCCCCGCTACACGTGGCGCCGAGGATCTGGTGGAGGCTATCGCACTTGCCACATGTCAGCTTCATGTTATGATTATTTCCCGTACGGTCTTTTTATGACATGTGGGACTGATGTTCGTGTGTACTTCTTGGTGTTATCATATCATAGATTGCGCGGTGAGGAAGGTATTCCACGGCATGATTGATGTTGTGGGCGTGAGACCCATAGTTATATTTGAGTAATGACTTGGAGGCGTGAGTCACGACTTGATATAATCGTTATATGTGTGTATCGTAGTTTGGTTATCATACATGTCTCCTCGCTTTTATAGACTATTATGATTTCATTTACGATTTTCGCCACATACTTGGTACTGATCGACCTCCTTCGGGGCCGCTCATGCCGCAGTAGAGGTACATCACCGCCGATCCCCGCTTATAGGATCACATTTCAGCGTATTGAAGCCCGTTCCTTCGAGGCTTATCTTTTGGTATGTTACCCGAGTCCGTAGGTTCTTGTACATTCGGGGTATGGCGGGCCCCGTCCGTCATAGTTGTTGTAAAAATCTTAGAGGTCCGTAGTAATCACAAGTGGTGGTTGTAAGGATCAGAATCGCTCAAATGTCGATATTTATATATTTGCAGAAAGGCAACCGTTTTGGATGGCCTATTTTCTTTTATCTTGATCCATATCTAATTGTATGTTTTAAGTTTTTATTTCCGCTGGTTTTTCTCTGATGTTGTATCACTAGGGTGCCCGGGTAAGGCACTACCACGGCCCGGTTCGGTCGTGACATTAGGATCTGGTTCAAAGATTTTGAGACGGCTCCAATGTTCCGAGCTTGTCGTCGTCATGGTTATGTATATTCGTGGGTACGACGGGCCTTGTCCGCCATAGGATCGTCCAAATCTTAGAGGTCCGTATTCATCCGCAATGGGTGGCTAGAGTTGTTTTTACATTGTTAAATGTCGCACTTTAGGTAATTTTTATGTTATGGCCTTACGGCTTGGCCTTAGTTTTTTTAAAAAAGTGTTATTTATATTCCGCAGCTTTATATTGTTGATGAATATGCGGTGCCTGTAGGGCACCCGTGGCCCGGTCGGTCGTGACAAAAGTGGTATCGAGCGCTTAGTCCTCGAAAGTGTCTGAGGCATCGTGTTCAGTAGTCTTGATTATCGGTGTGTTGTGCACCACATCTATAATCAGGAGGCTGCAGGACATTTAGGATTGGTTTCCATTCTTCTCACTCTGAGATCGTGCGATAGAGCTGTGTTGTTAGGGTCGTCTACCCCTAACGAGTTATTTTGATTGCAGCTACGAGAAAGGCAGCAGTGACCTAGGAAATACTATGTGGATTGCGTATCCAGGTTGGTAATGATTATAGTATAGTTGGTATTGTGACATACATCTATACGGAGTTATGTATGAGGGTCAGACGCGTGTTGCCTAGAATGATTTTAGACTACCAGGAGTTGGTAAAGACTAACTAGATACCGGGAAAATATGGATCAGTTAATGAATTCTCGCCAAGGTCTTATGTTTTATTTTGAGATAATTGGGAAAGGATGAGTTGTCTGATAGGGCAGTGAACCCTTAAGAAGACATGTTAAGAAACTTAATGGAATAACATGTTAATATATTAAGCTACATGGTAGGCTTAAAAGGATTGTACGGATGAGGTCCGTATAGAGTAAGTAATGGTTGTTATGATCGAGACAACATGGTTATGGTATTATGAGAAGTTTTTGTACCCGTTTACGGGGGGACTGATAAGGTAGGCTGGGAGCATGGAAATTGTGAGCCTAAGAATGTTGATAACCGCCGAGACCTTAGGAATATAAGGCCTTCTCAGGTAGTAAAAATTTAAGTCAGACCAAGGATAAGAGTTAAGTGCGACGCTGAGTCGGGTTGAGGACCTATTATGGGTCGCCTCATAGTTTGAAATGGAGTGGGATCAGTTGGTAGTAGTTCCGCTACGTGACAGGGTCACGAGGGTGCAAGGCCCAGGTCTAGTTAATTGTTTTAGGGGTTCGTGGACGCATTCCACCGGAACCGGGTCGTGAGAGCCGGAAATGGCCTTATATTGTTTTATTGAGTGACTCCAAAGATTGGAGGCCAGAATCGGTATGGAAGTTATGTATGTATGCTAGTATGAGTTGGAAGTACGGAAAGAGTACGACCAGTAAGAAAGATAACAACCAAGTGTAAAGGAATAGAGCCTGAATCCATAAGAACCTTTCGAGGTAACTACACCGTGAGTGTGTGGTGGTAAATGGCGGGAATATGAGATTTTCCCGGTGATGATACAGTCGTCAGACCCTAGTAGACCTAGTAGAGATGATTATGACAGACTTTGAGGTCATTATGAGTATGGACTAGTTGGCTTCGTGAGTGCCAAGGTTGACATCTTAGTATAAGTATTGTTATGTGGCCATGGGTGGCATATGTGTATGAAGGGGGTAGTAAAAGGAGACTATGTCGCTATCTAATTAGATTGGACTCCGAAAGAACATTCGAGGACGAATGTTTATAAGGGGGGAAGAATGTTACACCCCGTAAGTCCAGGACATGTTTAAGAGAATGTACGTAAGGAACATAAGACTTGAAAAGGGTACGAAAGGAAGAATTGTTTTTCCGACGGAAAATCTTCCGAACGTCGGAAAGGAGAAATGTTCGTTGGTGAGAATTAGATTCTCAAAATGCATTAATTGAAGAGTATGGAACTTATTATCATTATGGAAATTTATTTTTACAGATTTGGTCACGTGGGGCCCACCCAAGGAATTTTACGTTTTGTGGGACCCACGAGGGTTATAGAATTTTATGGACGAATGGGAGGGTGACACGTGGCACCCCCCCACATGGCTTGGTCGAATTAATGCAAGGGTAAAATGGTCATTTGACCATTGTAAAGATGAGCAAGTCTTGCTAGGCATTGGCTTGATTTTATTGACTAAGTCAAGAGTCAAGAGAGCTTGATAATATTGACAACATCCTAGCCTTCCATTTGGATTTATCCTAGCCTTTGATTTATTTATATATACTACTACTACTACTACTACTACTAGTAGCAAGACATCCCACACTTAGAAAAATATTGCAAGAACTTGAGTTCTTGAAGCTATAGCTCTCGGCTTTGGAGAAAAAAAGGAGAAGAAAATTTTCAATTGTTGTCCAATATTCACAAGACTTTAACCCAAGGTCCCTAAGGGTATTGTAAGGATATCTCAATAGAAAGATTTCGAAAAAACGGCGTTTTCACGTTAGTCGCAAGGCGAAAACCTAAGGCATTTTCATAGGTTTTGATTGGAAATTGAAGAGAAGTTGGTTGTGAACTTCTAGAGGCTTCAAATAGCAGATTGGAGCATAAAGGAAAGGAGCTAAGAATTGCTAAGGAGCGACTTTGAATCTTGGAAATTATAAGGGCTTGTAAAGGTAAAATTCTTGTCGTTTTAGTAATTGAGATTACTTATTGTCAGAAGCTATGGATATTAGCAAGTATGAGATATATATATTATGAAGTTGATAAGTGTTATGGATATTGGAACCCTAATCCGAAAACTAGTATGTTTAGCCTTGAGATTTCAATTCAATTGGATTATTAGTTTAATCGTCACATGTTATATAAAGAAGGAATTATAATTGTTAAGTTGTTTATGACTATATAACATGTTAGACCTAAGATCTTGGATTGAAAAGGAATTGGAAAAGTTGATAAGTTGTTGCACCTTTTGGCCAAAATTGGCATTTGTATTGTGGACTAGTTTAATGTCAATTGTGGGGCGGAATTTTACACGTATTGTAAGGCGTGTAATACCCTTTGATTGGTTGTTGTATTGGGCCTTAAATGTGGCGTGTTTGGTTATTGAATTCGGCCTTGAAAAGGTGGCAAAGTATGTAGAAACAAAGGAAGTGTTGTCCGATTTTTCGTAGAATTTAGTGACTTTGCACTTAGAATATTCTACGTTTGAAGCTAGAGGTTTAATGGACGTATTATGGCCATTATAGGTTGAAGTACTAAGAATAGCGTATTCTACTTGAAGGACGGAATAACTATCTGTCACGACCCGTTCCGGGGCCCATGACTGGTGCCTTACCCGGGCACCCAAGTAGTCATACATCAGAGTAATCAACGAAATATAAAAACAAGACATGAAACAGTTGTAAAATGAGACACAGTTTTATCTGAAAAAATGTCGCCTTTCGGCATATATATATATATACAAAGCCCGGCAGTTACATCCCAACTGTACAATAGGACTACAGACCTCGAAGAAGATAAACAACTATGGCGGGACAGGGCCACGCCATACCCTGAATGTACAAAACTATCTACAACAACATGGAGATCATACCCAAAAGTCGAGCCTCCGGAGAAGATGGAGCTCCTGACACCAAAGTAGGGATCCTAAGGATGTGGATCTAGCACCTGATTTCCCTTACCTACGGTATGAACGCAGCCCCCCGAAGGAGGTCAGTACAACAGGTACCAAGTATGTGAAACTGTAAAGTACTTAAATGAAATCATATCATTTTAAAACCAATTTTACAAATATATTTAAACAACCAATGTAACGCACATAGTGCCACATCACAAACAAGAGTAACAACAGGTAAACTGTAACAGGTCTTTTCTAGGCTGCGAATGATCGAAGCAGGGCCAATCGCCCATAGTATCATTACGCATGCCTAATCCTGGACTCCCGTAGTCCGCATAGGCCACCTAGGCCCGCATGAGGTATTCCTGCATCGAGGTAGCTACTCCTCAAAGATCGCCCCGGACTCGTAGTCCGCATGGCCACATAGACCGCATGGCCATGGACCGCACACTAACTCGAACTCGTAGCTCGCATAGGTCCCCGACCCGCATGAGGTATTCTCGAATCATAGTCACTGCATCGCCTAAGGTATACCCGCGTCGGGGCAACTTAACCCCAGATATCATGTCAAGAGGTGAGTGATGTAATACTAACGTAACGCCACTGCTTACACAACATAAGCACAACAAGAATAACCTCTTATACAAACGTTACAAGACACTAACACACATAGCATCATAATATGTCTACTCATCAAACCATCTTATTATACTTTCCAAAAATCAATACAAGTCTTTCATAAACACATAAGTAAACTGTTCCTTTTATCTTTCTTAAGTCGTTATACCTAACTTCCCATAAAGCTAGTATAACTCTTAAGCTTTTTGTTTTTAAAACAAATATTCTTCTTCTTTCAAAAATGATTTATAATTCTTTTGAAAGACTTCAAGATTCTTATTATTTAGACTCAAGTCAAAAGACGTCAAGTAAAACCATGTTCGCTTAACACACGACGTCACCGCACTATATATATATATGTTAAAATATCATGCTCAAGAGTATAGGAAGAATCACATACCTTCTCGCGAAATCCACCGCCAAGTCGAATATGTCGCGCAGAGTATCAACCTATAATAGTCAAATACGCCTATCAACGCCTAGACTACTCAGAGGATAATCTGCAGAGGGTTCTCTATTCTACGGAAAATCGGGCAAGACTTCCTACCCTGAAACTATACAAGTCATCAGAAATACGCTTCTATGTAAATACAGTTCAATCTTCTTTAATTCTTCTGATGCGATTACAGTTCAATTCTCTTCTGTAATACCCTTCTATGTATTTTATACTTCTACAGTATGCATTTTTTTTTTAGGTAAATGCAAATATTATAAAAGAACAAACGAAAATAACAGGGAGCTACAATCAGTCGTTGAGGGTTCTCAATCCTCAACGTAAGCATACACACGAAATGAAAGAGAGGGTGATGGGGCGTTCACACAAAGGTGACGTTACAGGAGGGAATTAAATCATATTGTGGCTTCCGAGTATCATTTGCACGCTCAGTAGGTGCAATAGATGCATTCATGGGGGAAATCAAGACTAGTGCATCATTGGGAATGGTTGCCATAAATGGCTCATGTCCCCTTCATTAGTGACACTTAGATTCAGGGGTTGTTGTCTCATTGCATGAGAGGGAGCTTTGGATCCCGCGTCATTTAAGTCCGACCCCTTGGCTCCCGCTTTATTAATGGTCGTGTAGTTCCTAGGCTCATTGGAAATAGAATTCACTTTGTTTCCCATAACTGACTTCGATCCTTGCATTACTGGATTAATTAATGACCCATGGGCACCCTCCTGGCCCGTCTTAGTATTCTGTCCATCATAATGACCCGTCATTGAAAGAGGCACATTGGTACCCGCAACCTTAAAGTGTGACGCCTCGGCTCCCTCAACATTAATGTAAGGCTTCTTTCCCACAACTGACTTCGAACCTCACATAACGGGGATAATCAATGTCCCTTGGGCACCCTCCTGAACTTTCTTGGTATTCTTACCATCATAAAGACCCGTCATTGAAGGAGGCTCGTTGGTACCCGCAGCCTTAAAGTGTAACGCCTCGGTTCCCACAACATTAATGCAAGGCTCCTTTCCCACAACTGAGTTCGATCCTTGCATAATGGGGATAATCAATGTCCCATGGACACCCTCCTGAAACGTCTTGGTATTCTGATCATCATAATGGCCCGTCATTGGAAGAGGCTCGTTGGTACCCGCAGTCTTAAAGTGTGACGCCTCGTCTCCCTTAACCTTGACTCCCGCGACAGGCTTATAGGGAATAGGAGTATCATTAAATGCTTCAATGGTCGAGACAAAATCAGAATTCTTAGGCGACTTGGAATAGAACGACCCTTCGAATTCCACATTAGTTGATCTTCCAAGACTCATTTGAATAGTAGACCCTTCGGTTCCCGTAGCCATCAAGTTTCCATACCTCTTTGGACGAGCTACCCCTTTGGTTTCCGCATCCTTTGAATTCAATAGAAGAGTTGACTCTTCGGTTCCCACCCTTATCAAGTTTCGATGTCCCATTGAATGAGATGTTTCCTTGGTTCTCTCAGTAATTAAATTCCCCAAGTTACCAAGTCTCGTTTGAAGAGTAGACCTTCCAACTCCCGTACGATTTGTAATCCCAAGAGCCATGGGAAATGAACCAACTTCGGACCCTACAAACAAGAACCGAAAACCCTGGCTGCGGCCATGACTCGTGACCACCATCATGATCAAACAAAGAACCCATGAACACCCTTCCGACCCTCCTTCGACCGAACCACCCTCAAGATCCGCCATCAACCTGCCCACCCACGCGACCCGCCTTCCTCGAGAAGGGTGACGTTTGAAACCGCACCACCTTCATTCCCAATGTCCTCAACTCGAAAGTAGCACCTAATGAATGAGGATTAGAGCAGCATCGATTGTAGCACTCAATGAATGAGGCGTGCCATTGACATCCGCAACAATAAATGCATCAAATTACTAGACCTCTTTTGGCTAAAAACCCTCGGCCTACAACCTTAGCATTTCCAAGGCCAATTGGAAAAGAAAAGTTCTCGGAGTCAACCACTAAAGGCTGGTGGCCCATGGACTTTCCCCAAGACCCATGCCCACCCACCTGACCCGCAGTCAACCCGTGACTAACCTCGAGTCCCGTTGACCCCTTGGCATCCAAAGTGGCCGCCGGAAAAAACTCTTTGCACTCAGAAACCAAGGATCGGATGCCCAAGGATTCAAGCCTCAAACCCTGAACATCAACACCACCCTCCTGCACCCCGGGTCCACCCTCCATACCCACTTTCGACCCGGGATCACTATCAAGATCCGCAATCTCCTCAGAGCCAGGAGTGCCTACCGGAATCGCAGCAGCCTTTCCGACTACTAATGAGCCTGCCGGAAAAGCTCCCTTGGACTCAAAGACAAATGAACGGTGAACCATGGGTTTCAACCACAACCCCTTATCACCATCACGACCCTCCTGCAACCCGTGACTACCCACCTTTCCCGCATTTGACCCGGGAAATCCGTCAAGACCCGTAAACCTTCCATTGTGATGTTTTTCAACCGGAACACTAGCTGAGGTTGCCACCGGAAGGTTGGGAGAAACCAAGAGCTGCTTCCTCAACCCAAGACCACCATCATGACCCTCTTGCACACCAAGATCACCCTCCTTACTCGCTAATAACCCAAAGAACACTACTGTCCGAATATTCCGCAATATTCGAGAAGCAATCCATCGCTAAGTCGCCTCGAAATGCAAACTTCAAATTCATATACTGTATCTTGTAATCTTGAACAATCAAAATAATCTCTTTCATTCTTTTGGCTGAAATCTTTGTATTCTTTCTTATGGCTATAAGGAAGATACCTTACTCTATAACAAATCAGTTAGAGTGAGCATGAAATGAACACACAAACTTCAACGTAGGATGGATTAGATCAAAGAACAATCCGTGTAGTATATCAGTTGATGAAAATCATAGAAGAAGGAAGACGTAGAAGAGCAACTAGGAAAAAATGTTGAGAGCATTTTCGCCTAGTGAGAGAAACATCGCTCTAACTCCTTCAGACTTGAATATTTGAAATTATGCTACAGTATGCATTCTCTAATTACAATTGAAGGATAAGATTATTATTTACCTCGGTAAGCCCAAAATTATCCAAGTTATAAGTCGATCCTGAGCAAGGTTTAGCTCCTAATCTGAACGCTCCAATCCGCTCCAAGAAACCCTTAGAAGTTTCTACACAACTTCTACTTACTACTTCAACCAACTATGAAGATTTCCCCAGGGTTTCGTTTAGTGACTAATTGATATAAGATAGTATTTCTGGGCTTTTTGTATAGGGGTGACTTTGGAATATTATAAGATATACGGCTAAGGTATTTTGGGGATAGTAACAATACTTAGAGAGTATTTTCTACCAAGGGGGAAGGTGTTTCACTAGCTCTCAAGAGGGAAGTGAGGCTTGGAAGAAAGCTCTCAGAGGAGAAGGGAGTTTTAAGACTTGAAAGATGATTTGTGGATGAAGAAGTCTTCAACTTAAGGGGGGTATTTATAGGGCTTTCAAGGGCCAAGATGAAGGCAAGTGGAGGGCAAGTGGAGGGTGTGGATTTGCACAAGTGCACCCTATCCCTACTCCACAAATCACTCACAAACATTGACCCATGGTTTAGGCCACAAATTCATGCCAACCGTGCCCTCTTTGCCGTCCACTTGAGGGTGACAAGTGTCACTCTCTCGTTGGTCCAAAATATTTCATCTCTTGGAAAAATCCGCAAAAATTATAAATGTCGCAGCCGCAATTTTCCCTTCGCAAGATTTGGAAGACGTTTCGTCGGAAAACAATTATTTTCGTGGGTTGTGCACAAATTTTCGTCCCTATGCCTACTTTAAGGCTTAAACTTCAGACGCACGCTTACGCATACTCTGGAAAATACGGGGTATAACATTCTCCCCTGCTTAGAAACATTCGTCTCGAATGTTCCTTCCCAAGACACACAACGATAAAGTTCCTCATAACCTAAACAGTTGCAAATGCCACACATGGCCACAATACAACACTTAAGCAAATATGACAATGAAAATTTACAAGTAGGAAAGTGAGTTACCTGGAGGTGTGGGGAATAGGTGAGCATACTTCTGCCTCATGTCCTCCTCGCCTTCCCACGCCATCTCCTCCCCGAGCTCGCTCCGCCACAAGACTTTGACGAAGCCACGCCCCGTCCGCAGACGCCTAACTCGACGATCGATTATCGCTATGGGAATATCCTCATACGATAACCCCTCACACCGGACATCACAATCGAGTGCACCTAGATGGATCCCCGATACATCTCCTCAAGATAGAAACATGAAACCGGATGCATCGCCTCAGACGGACGATGATCCAACTCATAGGCAACCTTGCCTACCTCGCGACAATCTTGTCACGACCCATTCCGGCCCGGATCGTGCCTTACCGGCACCCAAGTAGTCATACATCGAGTAATCGGAAATAAAACAAGACATGAAACAGCTTTATAAAATAAGATACGCTTTATGTGAGAAACGCTTTCGCCTAAAGATATATATATAACATGGTTTAACAGCTACATCCGACATCGCATAAATACGACTACGCACTCTAAGGAAATATACTATAGCGACAGTGGCCCGCCATACCTCGATCAGACAAAACTATCTACAACAGGGAGATCATACCAAAAGTAGAGCCTCCTAAAAGATGGAGCTCCCGACACCAACGTAGATCCTAAGAATGTGGATCTAGCACTTGCCCTTCTTACTGCGGCATGAACGCAAATTTCAAGGAGGTCAAGACAACAGTACTAAGTATATGAAATCAGAAATACTTAAATGAAAACATATCATTTTAAAATCAGTTTTGCAAGTATGTATGAAACAACCAGGGACCGCATAGTGCCACATCATAAACAAGAGCAACAATAGGTAAATCAGAATGTGTCTTTTCTAGCCGCGAATGATCGAAGCAGGCCAATTGCGTAGTATCACCATGCAAGCCTAATCTCGACTCGTAGTCCGCATAGGCCACTCACATAGGCCCGCATAGGGTACATAACCCCGCATCGAGGTAGCTACTCGCATCGCTCGACTCGTAGTCCGCACGGCCACATAGACCGCATGAGGTATAACCCCGCATCACTAACCCGAACTCCCGTAGCTCCTCATAGGTCCCCGGACTCGCATGAGGTATTCTCGAATCACGGTCCTGCATCGCCTGAGTCTACCCCGCACGGAGGCAGCTTAACCCCTGAATATGTCAAGAGGTGAGTGATAGTACACTAACATAACAGCTTATCTTTAAACAACATAAGCACAACAATCACGTTATAAGACACTAACACACATAGCAAAGATATCATGTCTACTTATCAAACCATCTTATTATTCTTTTCACAATTCAAGAAGTCCGTTATAAACACATAGGCAACCGCTTCTTTTATCATTCTTAAGTGGTTATACTTAACTTCCCATAAAGCTAGTATAACTCTTAAGCTTCGCTTTAAAAACCAATTAGTTCTCTTCATTAAAAATGATTCAAGATTCTTTTGAAATGCTTTCATTCTTTATTATTCAAAGCTTAAGCGTGAGGCATCGCTGTAAGTATTATTCGTGCTTAAGCGTGGCATTGCCGTAGTTATTATTCGTGCTTAAGCCGTGAGGCATTGCCGTAGTTATTATTCGATTAACACATGTACGCTCTACCGCATCATATATATTGTAAAATATCATGCTTTAGGAAGAATCACATACCTTCTCAAATAAAACCACCGCCAAGTTGAATATGTCGCGCAGAGAATCAAATTTATAATAGTCGACACGCCTATCAACGCTCGCACTACTTTGTAAACAGATTCTAAACAGAGGGTTCTATATCCTACGGAAAATTGGGCAGCACTTCCTACCCTGAGCTACTCAATTCATCGTGAAAACAAATTCCCATGTAAGTACAATTTGATTAATCTTCTTTAAACCCTTCTATCGTGATAATACTCAATTCTATTCTCGTGATATTCTTCTAAGTATTTATACTCATTCTTATACTACTACGATGTATTCTCTAATTCAAAAGAGGGTTAGGATTAGTTACCCTGTAAGCCCAATAATATCGTAGATAAAGTCGCACCGAGCAAGGTTTAGCTCCTAAGTTGTACGCTCCCAGAGTCTAAGAAACCTTAGAAGTTCTTCACAACTTCTACTAAGGACTAAGGGATTTAGGCTAGGTATTTTGGGCATTATAACAATACTAGAAGGTAACTTTTCTACCAAGGAGTGGGTAGATTTGCCAGCTAGTGGGGAGGTTGCCTCGGCCAAGCTCACTAAAAAGGGGGTGTTGACGAAAAAGGCTACAAGGGAAAGGAGAGGATTTTCAAGACTTGAAAGGAATTTGTGGATGAAGAACTCTTCATCTTAAGGGTATTTATAGGTCAAGACATGGCCAACCAAGGGCCAAGATTTAGCCAAGTGCTAGGCAAGTGTAAGGTCAAGATTAGGCAAGTGTCCTGGCCAACTTGCACACAAAATATCCTACCTAATCCTCGACTTGTGCAAAGGCACAAAAACGTGCACTTCATTGTCCAATTCGGCCCAATGGACGATTTCAAGTCCACCAATTGGAGGGTGCCGTGTCGCCTCCCGTTGGTCCAAAATGTTCCGCCTCTGGAAAAATCCGCAAAATTAGAAATGGCATAGCCGAATTTACCCTACGAAAGTTGTGGAAACGCTTCGGAAAACTATTCGCTTTTGAGTCAGGCCCAAAAACGCTTTGTGCCTAAACTTTAAGGCTAGACTTCAGACGTATTCCCTTACGCACATACTGGAAATACGGTATAACATTCTCCCCTTAGAAACATTCGTCCCAATGTTCCTTCCCAAGACGCTTAACGATAAGGTCCTTCATAACTTAAATAGCTTGCAAATGCCACACACGCCACAAAACAACACTTAGGCATAAACGATAATGAAAATTTACAAGTAGGAAAGTGAATTACCCGAGGTGTGGGGAATAGGTGAGGATACTTCGCCTCATGTCCTCCTCGCCTTCCCACGTCATCTCCTCCCGAGCCTGCTCCGCCACAAGACTTTGACGGCCACGCCCTTCGTCCGCAGACGCCTAACCCGACGATCGACACGCCATGGAACCTCCTCATACGATAACCCTGGCCACCTGGACATCGCCAATCGGTGCACCCTAGATGGATCCCCGATACATCTC
Organism: Przewalskia tangutica; assembly: GCA_029844215.1. NCBI lineage: Eukaryota > Viridiplantae > Streptophyta > Magnoliopsida > Solanales > Solanaceae > Przewalskia > Przewalskia tangutica. The sequence continues at coordinate 100,280 of JAQGDG010000235.1, read as the reverse complement.
CTCAAAGATAGATACGTGAAAACCGATGCACCGCTCCAGACGGACGACAGATTCAACTCATAGGCAACCTTGCCTACCTCGCGACAATCAAACGCCCAATGTACTGGCCGAAGTTTCTTCTTCCCGAATCTCATCACACCCTTCATGGGTGACACCTTCAGAAAACCCAATCATCAATCGCGAACTCCATATGCCGACGACGATGATCCGTGATACGACTTGCCGACTCGAGTCACAATAGCCGCCTCGATAAGCTTCACCTTATACACCGCCTCGCTGCACCAAATCGTCCCACTAGCCGCACTCGCCCACATCGAACCAACCTATAGGCGATCCGCACTTCCTCCCATACAAGGCCTCATAAGGCGCCATCCGAATACCGGAGTGGTAGCTATTGTACGTGAACTCAACCAGAGGCAAATGATCCTCCCACTACCCTCGGTCGATAACACAGCTCGCAGATATCCTCAAGAGTCCGGATAGTGCGCCGCGTCCGTCTGTCTGCAGGATGGAATGCGACTGTGCTCACCGCCCCTAAACCTCTCTCGAAAGACCTCCGTGTTAGCCGAATCGGGATCCTCTGCTCGATATGATCGAAATAGGAATCCATGCATCGACGACCTCTGATGTACCGCATAATCTCACCAAAAAGTCGCCCCGACGGAAGAAAGTGGGCTGATTTCGCCACCGTCGACGATAACCCATATAGAATCATGTCTCCTCCGAGTGCGAGGTAATCCCGTGATGAAGTCCATGTTGATTACCTCCCACTTCCGTGCCTGGATCTCAATCGTCAGAATAAACCACCGTGCCTCCGTGCTCTACCTTCACCGCCGACAACACGCAATCGAGCTACGAACTCGCAACGCCCCTCTTCAAGCCATCCCACCAATACACGTATCTAAGGGCGTCGTGGTACATCTTGGTCGACTTCGACGGATAGAGTAACGCTGCTACCGTGGTGCTTCCCCAAGAACTCCGCCAAGTCTCAAACATCCGAACACACAACCTCGCCTCAAACCTTAGCACCCCATCGTGCTACTCAAAAGGACCCTTGCCCTCACGAAGAGTTGTATCACGATATCGAATCAAAGCCGATCTCGAATCGTTGCCTCTTCACCTCTCGACGATGGAAGACTCTGCAACCTCACGAACTCTAACCCCACCGCTATCGTAATCAATCAAACGGACACCAAGGCTCGCTAATCGATGCAAATCACGAACCATGTCCCTCCTCTCTAGTCGCACATCCGATAGGCTCCCATCGACCTACGACTAAGAGCATCCGCCACGACATCGCCTTCCCGTGGTACAGATATCAACATCGTAATCCTTAAGCAACTCTAACCACCGCCTCTATCGTAGTTCACCTTCCTCCGGTCAAGATATACCGAGGCTCTTGTGGTCCTGTAAAAATATCCACGTGAACCCCATACAAATAGTGCCAGATCTTCAAAGCGTGAATCACCGCCAACTCCAAATCACGCGGGTAGTTCCTCGTGTTTCTTCACCGTCGATGCATATGCTATAACCCCGCCATGCCGCATCAACACACATCCCAACCCGATGCCGATGCATCACAATACACGACATAACCATCCGACACTGGAAGAGTAAGAACGGGGCGGTCGTCGCCTCTTTCAAGAATCGAAACCCCGCCACAAGCATCACCCATCAAACTTGGCCGCCTCGAGTCACCTAGTCAATGGTGCGTAGATAGAAGCAAACTTCTCCACGAACCGATAATATCCTCGCAAGGCCCGTAAAATCGCGAACCTCGCCGAGTAAGAGTTCAGGCCAAGTCCCGATCGCTTCGATCTTGGCCAGATTCACTCGAATGCCATCACCGGCTAATATGCCCAAGAAACGCCATCAAGTCAACCAAAACTCACATTTGGAAAACTTGGCGATAATCACGGTCCCGAGAATCACAAGACAGCCTCAAATGCTCCGCATGCTTCCCGCTCCCGAGTGAGAATAAACCAAGATATCATCAATGAACACTATAACAAACGTGTCCAAAATGGTTTGAACACTCGGTTCATCAAATCCATGAATACCGCGAGCATCGGTCAACCCAAAAGACATGACCGAACTCATAATGCCCGCATCGTCCCGAATGCAAATTCTAGTGGACATCCACCTCTCTCGACTCGCACTGATGATAGCCCGACCAGATCAATCTTGAGAAGCATCTCGCACTCGCAACCGGTCGAACAAATCATCAATCCTCGGAAGGGGGTATTCGTTTAATGGTCACCTTGTTCACCGCTCAGATCAACACACATGCGCAGCTGGCCCCGCCCTTCTTCTTCACGAACAATACCGCGCCCCGTGGAGAAACACTAGGCCCGATGAAGCCCTTCTCCAAAGAAATCTCTAAGCCGATCCTTCAACTCTCTCAACTCGGCAGTGCCATTCGTATGGCGAATGGAAATAGGCCGAGTGTCCGCAATATATCAATACAAAACTCAATCTCCTCTCGTGAGGGATACCCGAAGTCGCCCGAAACACGCCCGGGAACTCTTCGACCACCGAACCGACGGAAAATCTGGTACCGCAGCCTCGATCAAACACCCAACGAGATGGTAGATATACCCTTCTCGCACCATCTTCCTAGCCTTGAGGTAGGAAATAAACCCACCCTCGGCGATACTGTGCTCTCCCACTCAACAACCGGCCTCGTGAAATCGAACTGCATTACTCTTTCTCTGCAGTCTACATTGGCGTAGCAAGAAGCTAGCCAATCCATCCCCATGATCACGCCGAAGTCAATCATCTCCAACTCTATCAAGTCGGCCAGGGTCCGACGATCAGAATGGTCACAGACAAGCTCTATATACCCGCCGAGCTACCACCGAATCACCCATCGGCGTAGCTACCTCGAAAGTGGTCTATGGACTCGTGCTCTATCCCTATCCTACTAGCAACAAGGGGAGATATATAGACGCAGTAGAACCCGATCTATCAAAGCATACACATCAAACCCAGAACCGATAAGGTACTGTGATTTACATCGTGAGGCCTCGATCCTCGCTTACCGACAAAGCATAAATGTGGTTCTCGAGGACCGCTAGAATCGACCCGCGCCACGACCTCTCGCCGCACTGGCCTGGTCCACGAGTACCTTGCCTCTGTGGCAGTAGCCGCTTCGGGATGAAGAAGACCACGAAAGAACTCGTAGTCGACTTACCATCAAGATCGCCTCGCCTGACAGCCGTGATAGTGACCTGCCGCCACAATCAAACAAGCTCCCGTAGCACCACAACTCCCGGCGGGATCTACCGACGGCCACACCGGTGGGGGGTGGTCCCGACGCCGCACTCGCCGCTCGACGCTCAAGTCCCGGGCCCCGTCCGCTTCTCGAATGTCTCCGCCGTGGCCGAGGATGGTGCAGAGTGCTCGAGCCGGCCGTGGTGCAAATCCAGATCGCCGCCGAGGCCGCCACCACGATAGCCACCAAAAGACTCGCCGCCCCGGCCTTCTTCTGCCGTCACAACCCGCCGATCTCTACGCCTCACATCCAAGAGCACGAGCTCGCATGCGGTAATGTTCATACCCTATTGAAGAGAAACACCCGCACACGACTCGCCATATAATCATCTAGCCTGACGTAGCGGTGCACCCTATCCTCCATATCCGCTACCAACGCCGGGACGACGAGCCAATGAATCAAACTCGACATTGTACTCCCGACAAGCGCCTCTCGCTCGCCAAGAAGAAAAATCTATCACCCGCGCCTCTCATCCGCGAGGCAAGAAGTGAGTGAGGAAAGCCTCGAGAACTCATCCTGCAAGTAGCCGGGACGCGTGCTCTCCCGGATAACTCCCATGAATCAAACCAATCGATCCGCGTATCACGCAAATTTATGTGAACCAAAGATCACTGACCGGCCTCCGACGCCCGATCACTCTCAAAATCCTCTCAGAGCCGACGGATGAACTCCTCGCGATCATCCTCCGCCTCGACCAAAAACTCAAGCGGCTACAACTCAGAAGTCTCGTAGCCTCAAACTCTCGCCTCGGGTGAACCACGTACGATCGGGCTGGATCGAATCGCATCCACTGTCCTCACGTTCGCCACGATCCCGCCAGTCGGGCTATCTCTCAGTACTTCTAACCTCCGCCCCGTGCTATGGGATGGAGGTGTGGGTACTGTGGTCTCGCTGGGCCGGCGGCGTCAGAACTCGCCGCCTCGTATAGATCGGGCCCGAGCCCTCGTGACTTAGGTGTCCCATCGGCCTCCTACCGCTTGCCCTTCGGGCCCTGCCTTACGTGGAGGCATAATCGCATGTAAAAAGGAATACGTTAGAGGGGTCCAACTTTAACACACTTCTAAAGAACGATCTCAGAGTGAGAAGAATGGAAACCAATCCTAAATATCCTATAGCCTCTCGACATTGGTGGTGCACAACACACCGATAATCAAGACTTACTAGATACGGTCAGAGACACTTTCCGAGGATTAATCGCTCGATACCACTTTTGTCACGACCCATTCCGGTTCGTGATCGTGCCTACTGGCACCCAAGTAGTCATACATCGAGTAATCGCGGAAATATAAAACAAGACATGAAACAGCTTTATAAAATAAGACACGCTTTATGTGAGAAAACGTCGCTTTCGCATATATATATAAACATGGTTTAGCAGCATCCGATACTGCATAACATGACTACGCACTTAAGGAAATATACGACTATGGTGGACAGGTCCCCGCCATACCGATCAGCATAAAACTATCTACAACAGGAGATCATACCAAAAGTAGAGCCTCCGAAAAGATGGAGCTCCCGACACAAACGTAGAGATCCTAAGAATGTGGATCTAGCACTGCCGCTCTTACTGCAGATGAACGCAGCTCAAGGAGGTCAAGATAACAGTACTAAGTATATGAAATCAGAAATACTTAAATGAAAACATATCATTTTAAAATCAGTTTTGCAAGTATGTATGAAACAACGAGGGACCGCATATAGTGCCACATCATAAACAAGAGCAACAATAGGTAAATGTAATGTGTCTTTTCTAGGCCGCGAATGATCAAGCAGGCTAATTACCCGTAGTATCACCATGCAAGCCTAATCTCGACGCCAGAGTCCGCATAGGCCACTCACATAGGCCCGCATAGGTACATAATCCCGCATCGAGGGTAGCTACTCCTCGCATCGCCCCGACTCGTAGTCCGCATGGCCACATAGACCGCATGAGGTATAACCCCGCATCACTAACCTGGAACTCCCGTAGCTCCGCATAGGTCCCCTGGACCCGCATGAGGTATTCTCGAATCATGGTCTCAGACCGCCTGAGTCTACCCCGCATCGGAGGGCAGCTTAACCCCCGGTAATATGTCAAGAGGTGAGTGATAGTACACTAACATAACAACTTATCTTTAAACAACATAAGCACAACAAGCACGTTACAAGACACGAACACACATAGCATCATATCATGTCTACTTTTCAAACCATCTTATTATTCTTTTCACAATTCAGTAAGTCTGTTATAAACACATAGGCAAATTGTTTCTTTTATCATTCTTAAGTTGTTATACTTAACTTCCCATAAAGCTAGTATAACTCTTAAGCTTCTGTTTTAAAAACCAATTAGTTCTCTTCATAAAATGATTCAAGATTCTTTTGAAATGCTTTCATTCTTTATTATTCAAAGCTTAGCCGAGGCATTGCCTGTAAGTATTATTCAAAGCTTAGCCGTGAGGCATTGCCGTAGTTATTATTCAGCTTAAGCCGAGGCATTGCCGTAGTTATTATTCGCTTAACACACGTACGCCTACCGCATACATATATATATTGTAAAATATCATGCTTTAGGAAGAATCACATACCTTCTCAAATAAAACCACCGCCAAGTTGAATATGTCGCGCAGAGAATCAAATTTATAATAGTCGACACGCCTATCAACGCTCGACTACTTTGTAAAATTCAAACAGAGGGTTCTATATCCTACGGAAAATTGGGCAGCACTTCCTACCCGTGAGCTACTCAAGTTCATCAGAAAAACAGTCCCATGTAAGTACAATTTGATTAATCTTCTTTAAACCCTTCATCGTGATAACTCAATTCTATTCTGTGATATTCTTCTAAGTATTTATACTCATTCTTATACTACTACAGATGTATTCTCTAATTCAAAAGAGGGTTAGGATTAGTTACATCGGTAAGCCCAATAATATCAGAGATAAAGTCGCACCGAGCAAGGTTTAGCTCCTAAGTTGTACGCTCCCAGAGTCTAAGAAACCTTGAAGTTCTTCACAACTTCTACTAAGGACTAAGGATTTGGGCTAGGTATTTTGGGCATTATAACAATACTAGAAGGCAACTTTTCTACCAAGGAGGGGGTAGATTTGCTAGGCAGGGGAGGGGTTGCCTTCTACCAAGCTCACTAAAAAGTGTGTTGGACTAAAAAGGCTACAAGGGAAAGGAGAGGATTTTCAAGACTTGAAAGGAATTTGTGGATGAAGAACTCTTCATCTTAAGGGGTATTTATAAGTCAAGACATGGCCAACCAAGGGCCAAGATTTAGCCAAGTGCTAGGCAAGTGTAAGGTCAAGATTAGGGCAAGTGTCCTGGCCAACTTGCACACAAAATATCCTACCTAATCCTTGACTTGTGCAAAGGCACAAAAACGTGCACTTCATTGTCCAATTCGGCCCAACGGACGATTTCAAGTCCACCAATCGAGGGTGCCAAGTGTCGCCTCCCGTTGGTCCAAAATGTTTCGCCTCTCGGAAAAATCCGCAAAATTAGAAATGGCATAGCCGGAATTTACCCTACGAAAGTTGTGGAAACGCTTCGAAAAAACTATTTGTTTTGTGAGTTGTGCCCAAAAACGCTTTTGTGCCTAAACTTTAAGGCTAGATTTTGACGTATTCCCTCACGCATATACCGGAAATACGGGTATAACAAATCTGATACGCCCAATGTACCTGGGCCGAGTTTCCTTTCTTCCCTAATCTCATCACACCCTTCATGGGTGACACCTTCAGAAAACCCAATCATCAACCTCGAACCTGCACGCCGACGACGATGATCCGCATATGACTTCGCCGACTCGAGCCGCCAAGAATCGCCCCGATAAGCTTCACCTTATCCATCGCTGTCAGACGTCTGGTCCTACTAATCGCACTTCGCCAACATCAAACCAGCCTATCGGCGATCTGCACTTCCTCCCATACAAGGCCTCATAAGGCGCCATCTGAATACTGGAGTGGTAGCTATTATTATATGCAAACTCAACTAGAGGCAAATGATCCTCCCAGCTACCCCTGAAGTCAATAACACAAAGCTCGCAAAGATATCCTCAAGAGTCCGGATAGTGCGCCTCTGTCCGCTTGTCCGAGGATGGAAAGTGCACTGAGCTCACTGCGCCCCTAGACCTTCGAAAGACCTCCAGAAGTTAGCCAGAACCGGGCTCCTGCCGATATGATAGAAATAGGGACCCCATGTAGTCCGACGATCTCTGATGTAAAGTCCGGCATAATCCTTAGCCAAAAAGTCGCCCGACGGAAGAAAGTGGCTGATTTCACACCGGCCGACGATAACCCATATAGAATCATGCGCTCCGAGTGCGAGGTAATCCCGTGATAAAGTCCATGTTGATCACCTCCCACTTCCGTGTCGGATCTCTATCGTCGCAACAAACCACCGTGCCTCGTGCTCTACCTTCACTGCCGACAACACGCATCGAGCCACAAACTCGCAACGCCCCTCTTCAAGCCATCCCACCAATACATGATCCGAGGTCGTGGTACATCTTGGTCGACTTCGATGGATAGAGTAACGCCGCTGTGCTTCCCAGAACTCAGCCGCCAAAGTCCCGCAATATCGTGAACACACAACCTGCCCTCAAACCTTAGCACCCCATCGTGTGTTACCTCAAAAGGACCTTCTCTCACGAAGAGCCGTATCACGCAGCGCCAAAACCGGATCCTCAAATCGCCGCTTCTTCACCTCTCGACGATGGAAGACTCGACAACCTCGAACCCCACCGCTATCGTAATCAATCAATCGGACTCAAGGCTCGCTAGCCGATGCAACTCGCGACCATGCCCTCCTCTCGCTATACATCCGATAGACTCCCATCGACCTACGACTAAGCGGCATCCGCCACAACATCGCCTTCCCCGGTGGTACAGATGTCGACATCGTAATCTCGAGCAGCTCTAACCACCGCCTCGCCGTAAGTTCACTCCTCCGTCAAGATATACCGAGGCTCTTGTGGTCCGTATAAATATCCACACGAACCCCATACAAATAGTGCCTCCGATCTTCAAGGCGTGAATCACCACGCTAACTCCAAATCATGGGTGGGGTAGTTCCTCATGTTTCTTAAGTCGCCGGACGCGTATGCTATAACCTTACCTACCAGATCAACACACATCCGAGCCCGACGCCGACGATCACAATACACTACATAACCGCTCGACCTCCGGAAGAGTAAGAACGGGCGGCCGTCGCTCTCCTTCAAGAATCGGAAAACTCGCCACAAGCATCACCATCAAACTTAGCCGCTTCGAGTCACCCTAGTCAATGGTGCAGTAGATAGAAGCAAACTTCTCCACGAACCGCCGATAGTAACTCGCAAGGCCCGTAAAGTCGCGCACTGGCCGGAGTAGTAGGTTCAGGCCAACTCGATCGCTTCGATCTTGGCCGTATCCACCCGAATACCATCGCCCACAATATGCCCAAGAAAAGCCACCAAGGCCAACCAAAACTCACATTTGGAAAACTTGGCGATAATCGCTGGTCTCGGAGAACTCTCAAAGATAGCCTCAAATGCTCCGCATGCTCCCGCTCTAAGCGGAATAAACCAAGATGTCATCAATGAACACTATCACAACGTGTCCAAAATGGCTTGAACACTCGGTTCATCAAATCCATGAATATCGCCGAGCATCGGTCAACCCGGAAAGACATGACTCAACTCATAATGCCTGCATCGGTCCAAATGCACCTAGGGACATCCGCCTCTAACACGCACTGATGATAGCCCGATCGCAGATCAATCTGAGAAACATCTCGCACTCGCAATCGTCGAACAAATCATCAATCTCGGGAAGGGGTATCTGTTTAATGGTCACCTTGTTCACCGCTCAGAATCAACACACACGCGCAGCGCCCCGCCCTTCTTTTTCACGAACAATACCGCGCTTCCTAGGGAGGAACACTAGCCCGATGAAGCCCTTCTCCAAGAAATCTCTAAGCCGTCCTTTAACTCTCTCAACTCGGCAGCCATTCCAGATGGAGGAATGGAAATAGGCCGAGTGTCTCACAAGACATCGACATAAAACTCGCCTCTCTCAGAGGGATACCCGGAGGTCGTCGAAACACATCCGGGAACTCTCGATCATCGAATCGATCAAAACTGCAATGCAGCCTCAATATCAAACACCCGAATGAGATGGTAGATATACCCTTCGCACCATCTTCCTAGCCTCGAGGTAAGAAATAAACTTACCCTCGGCGACACGTTGTTCCTCCCACTCAACAACCGGCCTCAGAAATCGAACTGCACTCACTCTCTCCCTGCAGTCTACATTGGTGTAGCAAGAAGCTAGCCAATCCATACCCATGATCACATCGAAATTAGTCATATCCAACTCTATCAAGTCGGCTAGGGTCTGACGACTGCATATTGTCACGACCCGAACCCGGGCCCGTGACTGGTGCCTTACCCTGGGCACCCTAGTGATACAACATCAGAGAAAAATCAGCGGAAATAAAAACATGAACATGAATTAAGAGAAAAGATAAATAAACAGTCAACCAAAACAATTGCCTTCATCATATATACATAAAAATACCCAACAGTTATCCTTTTACAAACCCCGCCACAACAAAGGCATGCACTTCTAAGATTTTTACAGCAATATGACGGGACAGTGGCCCCGCCATACCCCGAATGTATAAGAATCTACTGCACTGTGGTAACATACCAAAAGATAAGCCTCCAAGGAACGGAGCTTCCCAACACGCCAAATGTGATCCTATAAGCGGATCGACAATGTCGATGTACCTTTTACTCGCAGATGAACGCAGCTTCAAGGAGGTCAAGATAACAGTACCAAGTATGTGAAATCAGAAATATCAGAAATGAAATCATAATAGTCTATAAAGCAGAGACATATATGATAACCAAACTAAGATTCACAACATAAGAGCATATGTCAAGTCGTGACTCACGCCTAAAAGTCATCCTCATGCCCGTGGAACTCCTTCCTCACCGCCAGCCTAGGTACAAATCATGTGATACGTATAATGTGTCTCGCCCATCTTATGGACCCAATATAGAAAAGGGTGGAATACATTCGGATGAACCTAGAGTCAAGTGAAATACATTCTGATTTAACCGGCCTCAAGTGAAATACATTCCCTGATGAACCGGTCCTCAAGTGAAATACATTCTGATGAACCGGTCCTCAAGTGAAATACATTCCGGATGAACCTGTGAGTCGAGTGAAATACATTCGGATGAACCAGAATCAAGTGATATACATTCCTGATGACCCGAGTCAAGTGATATACATTCCTGATGAACCGGTAGTCGAGTAGAACACGCGATTACACAACAAGGCTATCACACGTAACATGGTCAAGTTTCATAACAACAAGTATAAGCAAGTTACACACGACTCAAGGTACTTTCATTTTATATCAAAGTCCGATTTTTAACCTTAAAGTACTACGTCCGTTAAATTCCTTTTAAGATCCATTTCTTTACAAAGGTCACCCGATACACTGTAGTATAAAATTTGAGTGACTAACATTGTTAAGTAAACCAAAATGCTTTCCTTTGTAAAAATCAAGTAACAACCTTATTTTCCAAACGCTCAAGTTTGCCTAATTTCAATGCCCAAGTTTCTCATTTTAGAAAAAGGTTTCGTAGCTCATAGTTTTAGTCCTTTAAAACATAATTCTCCTTTAAACGCTTTGAGAAACATATGTCTTATATGTGAGTAGGTTATTCTTGTTTATAATCAATCCTATTAAGCACACGATTTAGAAATGTAATATCATTTTGTCTCATCTTAGCTTCTATGCAGATGGAGGTTTCTACCGGTTTTAATAATACTTCATTAATCAATACATTTTCCTTTTATTAACGCCGCAGTTGGTTTGTCGATACACATTCCGATTTCAAATCAAGAAACATTCTTAAGCCGTTATACCTAACTTCCCATAAAGCTAGTATAACTCTTAAGCTTTCAAAACCCAAGTACTATTCATTCTTTCAAAACGATTCATAAATCTTTGAAATACTTCAAGTTCTTTATTAACACATATCAAGCCGCTTATTATTCAAATCGATTACCTTTTAGAAACCACAAAGTATTTGCTTATCCACATAAAGTCGTTATAACCGACTTCCCATAAAGCCTTTATAACACTTTATGTTTTAAACCAATCAAATACATTTAGCACATGACGTCACCGCACTACATAGTTCACACATATCATGCTAGAAGAGATAGGAAGAGGTTCACATACCTCGCGACGATTGTCGACTAATAGCAAAACGCCCAAGTACCTCAAACCGCCGGCTACTTAAGCCAAGTGGATCACCCACACGTAGTACTACCACCTATAGAGGCCACAAAGCGCCTATTAATACCTTTAGATCCCGACGTAGAATATTCTACGTAAAATTCGGCAAAGACTCTCCCGCAACACAGAAATCTCCTCCTCTATCGAGGCCGCTACCAAGCCAACCAGTGGGGTTAACACGTCTGACCGGACGTACAATTCTACTACACAAAGAATGCTACACAAGTTCATCAGAATACAATCCTATGTAATTACGATTCGCTTCTCTTATTTAAATCAGCTTAAGTCGCAAGATATTGCCGTAAGTATTATTCAGCTTAAGTCAAAAGACATTGCCGACAATTATAATGTTCAGTTCTATATATAGTATACTTCAACTATATATTCCTACAACATGTAATTTCCAATTACAAATGTAAGGTCAAGAAATGTTTACCTCGATAAGCCCAAAATTATCCGAGTTTAATGCCGCCTCCCGAGCAAGGTTTAGCTCCTACTCGAGTGCTCCAATCCGCTCCAAACAACCCTTAGAAGTTCTAACCAACTTCTCTTAAGTACTTCAAACAACTATGAAGATTTCCTTAGGTTTCGTTTAGTGGCTAAAGGAAAGTATAATCGTATTTTCCGGGCTTTTATAAGTGTAACCTTGGGAATACTACAAGGTATTTGGGCCAAGGTATTTGACATAACAACAATACTTTGAGAGTATTTCTATACCACAAAGGGGGTATTTATACGAGACAACTAGGTAGGGGTACCCCACGGCAAAACACCACCAAGGAGGGGGTGGCTCTCGCCGAGGGGGAAAGGGAGGGCTAGGACGAGAATTCTCAAGAGGGAGGGAGAGGGGTTTTCAAGACTTAGGCAATTTGTGGATGAAAGAACTCATCAACTAATGGGGTATTTATAGTCAAGCCAAAGCCAACCAATGGCCAAGATCAATCCATGTGTTAGGCAAGTGTAGGGCTAGGATTTACCAAACACAAATATCCTACCTAACCTTGACTTTGTCAAGGCAACAAAACGTGCCAACCTTGTTCATTTTCGTCCAAATGGACGCTCAAGTCCACCAATGGGAGGGTGCCAAGTGTCGCCTCCCGCTGGTCCAAAATGTTTCGCCTCTCTAAAAATCCGCAAAAATTATAAATGACATAGCCGGAATTTTCCCAACAAAAGTCGTGGAAACGCTTTCGCCGAAAAACGACTCTAATCGGGTGTTGTGTACAAATTTGAAACTTGCCTAACTTAAGGCTCAAATTTTCACGCACGCCCTCACGCATATACCAAAAAAATACGGTATAACATTCTCCTCCTTAGAAACATTCGTCCCGAATGTTCCTTCTCAAGACGGATAACGCTAAAGTTCTTCTAATAAGTTGCCAACGCCACAACCGCCACTTAAACAACATATGCACGCAAATACTTATATCCAAGTCCACGAAAACACCTCTAACATCACAAACTTTTGTCACTTTGCCGCGAGGTTCTAGTGTCACTCGGCGACCCAACAAATGGTACCGATCGCATGCGATTCCCGAGGTCTAAAATATACATCCTTCGCACCTTCTCCCTTTACAAGAAATGATCAGATCTATGCTCGCAATACATGCTCCTCTACCCTTACTCGTGACTCTTCTCGAACTCTTGAACTCTTTTAGCATACGCATCACACTTTAGTTTCCAAACTTGAGTCACTACCTCCCAACTTGGTCATCCTATTAGCCTCGATCTTCCTTAAGGCTATTCCCGCCTTCACGATCTACTGGTCGAACGTATCCACGAACTCATACACGAGGGTCATCAAAACTGGGCCTAGCACCTGGTGACCCTACCACCGGCGACCACCCGAGTGACCCACCTCATTTCGGGCGACGGGTTGACACGCAACACGCCTCAACCCGACCTCCACACGCTAACTCTCTTGTTCCTCGATCCGGAACAACCTTGCTAAATCACATCAATATTTTCTAGGCATAAAATGCACTCTGACAAGGATCACTCGCAGAATCTTGTACTCAAGACGGCCTTACATCTAAGGTCTCAACTGTAATATTCTAAGGTTCATCATTTTCTCACCCCCCAGGCTTACCCTTTTTCCCCAACCATGTTCCTAAATCACATTTTAGCACAAAGCTATCCGAACATAACACTTAACACATTAACATAACATCAAAACATACAAGCCTCTAGATGGTTAAGATATACTGAAGCTACCGCCCACTTAATCATAAGTCCGCCGCAGGCGCATAATCGTAGGGGCGATGAACACGCCATCGATCCGTAGGCCGCGCCGCCGGTACCTCTCCTATAAGCACGCTTCGTCACATGGCTCTCGACGGCCGCAGTGAAACAAGCACCGCAAAAAGACGACATTCCCGGATGATGTTTGCCACATCGCGCACACCGAGGGGACATGAATCCGGCCGCTAGCACTCACGTATACCGTGGAACTAAGCCCCGAGCTCGACCAGCTCAATACCCAACGCCCCAAGATCGAGGGGACCACTGCATCGGTGGAGGTACATAACTAGATCGCCGAGGCGGTCCGCCTCGAAAGTTACCAAAGGACCTCTGCTCGCCTCTTCGCCGATCTCGGCCATTCCGCCGACCTCTCCGTGCCTCACATCCTAGTGCATGAGCTTGATGCGGCAATGTCCATGCCCGCCAAGAGCTACACCCGCATAAGCCTCGCCAAGTAATCGCCCAGCCCGTGACGTAGCGGTGTACTGCCTCCATATCCGCTACTAGCGGGAACATACCGAGCTAATGAGTCGAACTCCACATTGTACTCTCTAACCGTCCGCCCGCCCCGCCTCAACGTCAAAAATCTGCCGGCCCGAGCCCTCTCATCCGCGAGGCAAGAAATGTGCAAGAAATGCCCTCGAGAACTCGTCCCAAATGCTGGAAGTGCATGCTCTTCCCGGACACTCCCACGAATCAAACTACCAATCGCAGATCACGCAATGATGCGAACCCAATACCACCGACTCGCCTCGAGGCTCGATCACTCTCATGATCCGTCAGAGTTGTCGGATAAACTCCCGAGGGTCGCCTCGCTCGATCCATAGAACACCGGAGGCTACAACTCGAAGTCACGTAGCCTCAAACCGCTCGCCGGGGTGTACTACGGTGCTACCGGGCCGGAATCGCCGTGATCCAAATTTATCCTCATATCTGCCACGACTCGCCGAATCGCCATCTCCTTGTACTTATCTCATCGGCTCGGTGTGGATCGAGGCTCAGTATCAGAGTCTCAGCAGCCACCGCCGCGCCTAAACTCGCTGGTGCCGGGCGGCGTCGCGAAACCCGCTGGCCGGCATCTTGCTCAGTATCGACCGGCTCGCGCTCGTATTCTCAGTATCTCACTAACAGCCTCGATCGCCTTGCCTATCCGGGCTCAGGTTTTACGCGGAGGCATAATCGTAAAGGAAAGGAATACGCTGAGGGTCCAATTTATCACACGCTCTAAGGCACGATCTCGAATGAGAAGGATGGGAACTAATCCTAAATGTCCCGCACCTCCTGATTATAGATGTGGTGCACAACACACCGATAATCAAGACTCTACTAGACACGGTCTGTAGACACTTTCCGAGGACTAACTGCTCTGATACCACTTTTGTCACGACCCGAACCCGGGCCCGTGACTGGTGCCTTACCCCGGGCACCCTAGTGATACAACATCAGAGAAAAATCAGCGGAAATAAAAACATGAACATGAATTAAGAGAAAAGATAAATAAACAGGCCAACCAAAACAGTTGCCTTCATCATATATACATAAATACCCGAATGCTTATCCTTTTACAAACCCCGCCACAACAAAGCATGCACTTAAGATTTTTACAACGGTATGACGGACAGGCTCCGCCATACCTCAATGTATAAGAATCTACGACTCGTGGTAACATACCAAAAGATAAGCCTCCAAGGAACGGAGCTTCCAACACGCTGAAATGTGATCCTATAAGCGGATCGGCAATGATGTACCTTTTACTCATGCAGATGAACGCACTTCAAGGAGGTCAAGATAACAGTACCAAGTATGTGAAATCAGAAATATCAGAAATGAAATCATAATAGTCTATAAAGCAGGAGACATATATGATAACCAAACTACAGTTCACAACATAAGAGCAGTCATGTCAAGTCAGGGACTCACGCCCTAAAAGTCATCCCTCATGCCCGTGGAACTCCTTCCTCACTGCCGGCAGTCTAGGTACAAATCATGTGATACGTATAACAGGTCTCGGCCCATCTTATGGACCCAATATAGAAAAGGGTGGAATACATTCCCGGATGAACCGGTAGTCAAGTGAAATACATTCCCGGATGAACCGGTCCTCAAGTGAAATACATTCCCGGATGAACCGGTCCTCAAGTGAAATACATTCCCGGATGAACCGGTCCTCAAGTGAAATACATTCCCGGATGAACCGGTAGTCGAGTGAAATACATTCCCGGATGAACCGGTAATCAAGTGATATACATTCCCGGATGACCCGGTAGTCAAGTGATATACATTCCCGGATGAACCGGTAGTCGAGTAGAACACAGTACTTACACAACAAGGCTATCACACGTAACATGGTCAAGTTTCATAACAACAAGTATAAGCAAGTTACACACGACTCAAGGTACTTTCATTTTATATCAAAGTCCGGATTTTTAACCTTAAAGTACTACGTCCGTTAAATTCCTTTTAAGATCCATTTCTTTTACAAAGGTCACCCGATACCTGTAGTATAAAATTTGAGTGACTAACATTGTTAAGTAAACCAAAATGCTTTCCTTTGTAAAAATCAAGTAACAACCTTATTTTCCAAACGTTCAAGTTTGCCTAATTTCGAATGCCCAAGTTTCTCATTTTAGAAAAAGGTTTCGTAGCTCATAGTTTTAGTCCTTTAAAACATAATTCTCCTTTAAACGTTTTGAGAAACATATGTCTTATATGTGAGTAGGTTATTCTTGTTTATAATCAATCCTATTAAGCAGCCACGATTTAGGAAATGTAATATCATTTTGTCTCATCTTAGCTTCTATGCAGATGGAGGTTTCTACTGGTTTTAATAATACTTCATTAATCAATACATTTTCCTTTTATTAACGCTGCAGTGGTTTGTCGATACACATTCTGATTTCTGAAATCAGTAAAACATTCTTAAGCCGTTATACCTAACTTCCCATAAAGCTAGTATAACTCTTAAGCTTTCAAAACCCAAGTACTATTCATTCTTTCAAAACGATTCATAAATCTTTTGAAATACTTCAAGTTCTTTATTAACACATATCAAGCCAGTTATTATTCAAATCAGTTACCTTTTAGAAACCACAAAGTATTTGCTTATCCACATAAAGCTGTTATAACCGACTTCCCATAAAGCCTTTATAACACTTTATGTTTTAAACCAATCAAATACATTTAGCACATGACGCCTACCGCATTACATAGTTCACACATATCATGCTAGAAGAGATAGGAAGAGGTTCACATACCTCGCGACGATTGTCGACTAATAGCAAAACGCCCAAGTACCTCAAACCGCGGCTACTCCTTAAGCCAAGTGGATCACTCCACACGTAGTACTACCACCTCTAGAGGCCACAAAGCGCCTATTAATACCTTTAGATCCCGACGTAGAATATTATACAGAAAATTCGGCAAAGACTCTCCCGCAACAACAGCGTAAATCTCCTCCTCTATCGAGGCCGGCTACCAAGCCAACCAGGGGGGGGGTTAACACGTCTGACCGGACGTGTACAATTCTACTACACAGCAATGCTACACAAGTCTACTGTAATACAATCCTATGTAATTACAGTTCAGTTCTCTTATTTAAATCAGGCTTAAGTCGCAAGATATTGCCGTAAGTATTATTCAGGCTTAAGTCAAAAGACATTGCCGCACAATTATAATGTTCAGTTCTATATATAGTATACTTCAACTATATATTCCTACAACATGTAATTTCCAATTACAACAGAAGGTCAAGAAATGTTTACCTCGATAAGCCCAAAATTATCCGAGTTTAATGTCGCTCCTGAGCAAGGTTTAGCTCCTACTCTGAGTGCTCCAATCCGCTCCAAACAACCCTTAGAAGTTCTAACCAACTTCTCTTAAGTACTTCAAACAACTATGAAGATTTCCTTAGGGTTTCGTTTAGTGGCTAAAGGAAAGTATAATCGTATTTTCCGGCTTTTATAAGTGTAACCTTGGGAATACTACAAGGTATTTGGGCCAAGGTATTTGGACATAACAACAATACTTTGGAGAGTATTTCTATACCACAAAGGGGGGTATTTATACGAGACAACTAGGCTAGGGGGGGGGGTACCCCACGGCAAAACACCACCAAGGGGAGGGGGGGTGGCTCTCGGCCAAGGGGGAAAGGGAGGGCTAGGACGAGAATTCTCAAGAGGGAGGGAGAGGGGTTTTCAAGACTTAGGCAATTTGTGGATGAAAGAACTCATCAACTAATGGGGTATTTATAGGTCAAGCCAAAGCCAACCAATGGCCAAGATCAATCCATGTGTTAGGCAAGTGTAGGGCTAGGATTTACCAAACACAAATATCCTACCTAACCTTGACTTTGTCAAGGCAACAAAAACGTGCCAACCTTGTTCATTTTCGTCCAAATGGACGTTCAAGTCCACCAATGGGAGGGTGCCAAGTGTCGCCCTCCCGTTGGTCCAAAATGTTTCGTCTCTCGGAAAAATCCGCAAAAATTATAAATGACATAGCCGGAATTTTCCCAACAAAAGTCGGAAACGCTTTCAAAAAAACGACTCTAATCGGGTGTTGTGTACAAATTTCGAAACTTGCCTAACTTAAGGCTCAAATTTTCTACGTACGTCCTCACGTACATACTCTGAAAAAAAATACGGGGTATAACACATATGGTCACTGGACAAGCCCTATATACCCGCCGAGCTACCACCGAATCACCCACTGGCGTAGCTACCTCGAAAGGGTCTATGGACTCAGGCTCTATCCTTATCCTACTAGCAACATGGGGAGATATATAGGACAGAGTAGAACCCTGATCTATCAATGCATACACGTCACAACATGAAACTGATAAAGTACCTGTGACGACATCAGGTGAGGCCTCCTGGTCCTGCCGGCTGGACAACGCATAAATGCGGTTCTATGGACCGCTAGAACTGGGACCCGCGCCACGACACCTGCCGCGACCTGCTGGCCCATGAGTACCCTGCCCTCCGGGGCGAGTAACTGTAGGAGATGAAGAAGACCCGGCGAAAGAACCGGTAGGCTGACCCCTACCATCTGCGCTGCCCTTGGTCGGACAGGCTCTCGCAAAGTGACCCGGCTGGCCGCAACTGAAACAAACTCCCGGAGCAGTACCACAATTCCCGTAATGGGATCTACCGCATCGGCCACACGGAGGGTGGTCCGATCGGTTAGCACTCTGCTACTCGACGCCAAGTCCCGGGGCCTCGTCCGCCTCGAATACCCTGGCTGTCCTGAGGACGGTGTAGGAGTGCTCTGAGCTGGCTGTGGTGCAAATCTGGCTGCCGAGGCCGCCCACCCTATAGCTACCAAAAGACCTGCCCCCGGCCTTCTTCTCGCCGCTGTCACAACCCGTCGCTCTACGCCTCATCGCATGAGCACTGCGTGCACGGGTAATGTCCATGCCTGGCTGAAGAGCCACACCCGCACAAGACTCGGCCATATAATCATCTAGCCCGGTGACGTAGCGGTGCACCCTGTCCTCCATATCTGCTACCAACGCAGGGACATATCGAGCCAACGAATCGAACTCAACGTTGTACTCCCGAACTGTGCGCCCTCTCTGTCTCAGCAACAAAAATTTGTCGGCCCGTGCCCTCCTCATCTGTGGAGGCAAGAAGTGAGTGAGAAAAGCCTCCGAGAACTCGTCCCAAGTAGCTGGGGACGCGTGCTCTCCCCGGGACAACTCCCACGAGTCAAACCAGTCGACTGCGGTATCACGCGTCTGATGCGAACCAAGATCACAGACTCGATCTCTGAAGCCTTGATCACTCGCATGATCCTCTGTAACTGACGGATGAACTCCTGCGGATCATCCTCAGGCCTCGACCCGTAGAACTCTGGCGGGCTACAACTCAGAAAATCTCGTAGCCTCAAACTATCCGATCTCGGGTGAACCACAGTCTCGCTGAACTCGAACTGGCAGATCCAAATTTATCTCACGTTCGACCACGATCCCGGCCAAGAATCGGGCCATCTCTCTCAGAATCATCTCATCCGCTTCCAGTGGACTGGAGGTTCAGTCTGGGTCTCATCGCCATCGCTGGCCCTAAACCCTGCTGGGGCCGGCGTCGTGGAACTCGCCGTCTCGGGTATAGACTGGGCCTGAGCCCTCGTGACTCTCGGTGTCCTACTAGCAGCTCCCTCGGCTGCCTTGCCCTTCTGGGCCCGGGTTGCCTTACGTGGAGGCATAACTGTTAAAGAAAGGAAATACGTTAGAGGGGTCCAACTTATAACACAGCTCTAAGGCACGATCTCAGAGTGAGAAGAATGGAAACCAATCCTAAATATCCTATAGCCTCCTGATTATTGGTGTGGTGCACAACACACCGATAATCAAGACTCTACTAGATACGGTTTGTAGACACTTTCCGAGGATTAATCGCTCGATACCACTTTGTCACGACTGCCCGGCCCATGATCGTGCCTTACCCGGGCACCCAAGTAGTCATACATCAGAGTAATCAGCGGAATATAAAAACAAGACATGAAACAGTTGTAAAATGAGACACATTTTTATCTGAGAAAATATCGCCTTTCGGCATATATATATATATACAAAGCCCGGTAGTTACATCCCAACTGTACAATAGGACTACAGACCTCTAAGAAGATAAACAACTATGGCGGACAGTATACGCCATACCCTGACTGTACAAAACTATCTACAACAACAGGGAGATCATACCCAAAAGTCGAGCCTCCGGAGAAGATGGAGCTCCTGACACCAAAGTAGGGATCCTAAGGATGTGGATCTAGCACCTGCTTTCCCTTACCTGCGGCATGAACGCAGCCCCCCGAAGGAGGTCAGTACAACAGGTACCAAGTATGTGAAACTGTAAAGTACTTAAATGAAATCATATCATTTTAAAACCAATTTTACAAATATGTACGAAACAACCAATGTAACCGCACATAGTGCCACATCACAAACAAGAGTAATAATAGGTAAACTGTAACAGGTCTTTTCTAGGCTGCGAATGATCGAAGCAAGGCCAATCGCCCATAGTATCATTATGCATGCCTAATCCTGGACTCCCGTAGTCCGCATAGGCCACCTAGGCCCGCATCGAGGGTAGCTACTCCTCGGCATCGTCCTGGACTCGTAGTCCGCATGGCCACATAGACCGCATGGCCACATGGACCGCACACTAACCTGGAACTCTCGTAGCTCCGCATAGGTCCCCTGGACCCGCATGAGGTATTCTCGAATCATAGTCACACAGACTGCCTGAGGTATACCCCGCATCGGGGGGCAGCTTAACCCCCGGTATATCATGTCAAGAGGTGAGTGATGTAATACTAACGTAACTGTTATACCCCGTAAATTCAAGAAGATAAGATAAGAACATACCAAGGAATATTGGATTAGAAAGTTGAAAGACAAGTTGCCAAACATGTGTTGGACGGATTTTGAGTCTACCTTGGAGTGTTGTACCCGAGTTGTTAAGAATTTCGCGGTGTTTAATAAGCCTAGTGTGTAGTCCGTTAAATCTAGTTCCCAACGCAACAAACCGTTCGTCGATAGGACATCGGAGTCAAAAGTTATGGAAGTTTCAAGTTTGGCGCGAAAGGCAAGCGCAGCTGCCAGTGCAGACTGCGGCGCGAATGCGGACGCGGCGCGCGGTTATCTGGAGTCCACGGGGGTTGCAGAGCCGCGGCGCCGGAATGCAGGGCCGCGGCGCCGGAATGCTGGAAATTCGAAGTGGAGCGCACGGCTGCGCGGATTTTTGACGCGGTAAGGGGCGAAAAATAGGGGATATTTTGATAAAAGGCCTATGGGAGGGTGAAAAGTGTCCCTCCCATCTTTTTGACCAAATGAGGGTCTTATTTTAGGGCCAAGTCTTCAAGAATTGACCATTTGCAAGGGTTTCCTAAGAAAAATCCCTCTCATCTCTCTCAAATTGATGAACCCCGGTGAGATTTTTGGAAGGGTTTCAAGAAGGAAAAGTGTTGGCAAGCTTGTAGAGGGTTCGTGTGGGTAATTTTGAAGTGAAGAAAATTTCGGAAAGAGGGCTTCTTGAGGTAAAATCTTCTCCTTCTTGTGTAAATGAAGTTTTCAAGTTTTAGTAGTCAAGAAATGAGCCTGAGGCTGTTATGTTAAAGTTTGAAAGATTTGGATCTTGTTGTCTTGCTGAAAACCGAAAAGGGGGCATGTTAGCCACTCATGCTGTAATCAATTCATTGTTAGCTAAAAATCATTGCATGTTATAAATAGGAGGGTATATAATTGGTTATGACTTATATAACATGTTGGAATAACGAGATTGGATTAGAAAGGAAATTGATAGGAAAGTGATGTGGTAGCCGAATGGGGCTTGGAATTATTGGGTTGTTTTGTATTATTGTGGGGCGGAATTTTACACGTATTGTAAGGCGTGTAATCCCCTTTGTTGGTTGTTGTTTGGAGCCTTAAATGTGGCTTGTTGGTTATTGTATTCGGCCTTGAAAAAGGTGGCAAAGTGAGTAGAAACCAAGGAAGTGCTGCCCGATTTTCCGTAGAATTAGAGACCGTATACTTAGTATTATTCTACGTTAGAGGCTAGAAGTTGATAGTCTTGTTGTGACCATTATAGGTTGACACTTCTACGTCGGCGTATTCGCAGCTTGTGGATATTAGCCGAAAAGGTATGTGAACTATCTCCTCTTCTAGCATGATTCCTTAAGATTAAGAAAGTATGTTCTACTCCTTAAATGATCCATTCCTTGTTTGTATTTGGATTGCCTAGAATAGAATTTGTTCTATGTACTTCCTTGATTGTACTTTGATGTTTAAGTTGTAAGTTGTAAAATCCATTTTCTTAGTGAAGTTTGGATTCTAAAAAGTGAAAGTGTTTTACTTAAAGTACATAGAGTCTGAAAGGGAAGTGGTTTCCAAATCTTTTGGGCTAGTGCCTTAGTCCCAAAATCCTAAAGGTCATTATAATGACTTTGGAAGTCAAAGGAGTGATTTACTTAATTGTTTTAAAAGAGGAGAAATGACATGATTTAAGAGAAGTAACTTGTGTTAAAGGAGTGAGTTACTTGAGGTTTAAAAGTAGAAGGAACTTGTTTTCTATATATTAAGAGACTTAAAGTGTTTGAAAGTTAAGAACTTGATTTGTAAGTATGTGATACTTGGTTTTAATAGTATAAGTCTCTTGGTTATAAAAGGAATGGATATGTCTAAAACCATAAAGGGTTATAACGGCTTTATGGGAAGTTGGTTATAAAGGCTTTATGGAAGGTTTAGAAAGTTGTCTATTTTGATTAAAGGGCATAAGTTGCCTAGATTGGAAAATTTGAAGTTACTTGATTTCAAGCCTTGAAATGAGTTTTCTAAACGTGTAGTAACTTAATTTGAAAAATAGACATGCCTTGATACTACGGGTGTTAGTATCTTGGGATTTTACATAAAAATGAGTCTTTTGAAAAGAATGTACGTACGTAGTACTTTGGCTTGATAAATTGAGGATTTGTCTAAGTGTGCCTTGATAAGTACTTTGGCTTGATAAAATGAGAATTTTTCTATTTGTGCCTTGATAAGTACTTTGGCTTGATAAATTGAGAATTTGTCTAAGTGTGCCTTGATTAGTACTTTGGCTTGATAAATTGAGAATTTGTCTAAGTGTGCCTTGATTAGTACTTTGGCTTGATAAATTGAGGATTTGTCTAAGTGTGCCTTGATTAGTACTTTGGCTTGATAAATTGAGGATTTGTCTAAGTGTGCCTTGATAAGTACTTTGGCTTGTTAAATAAGAATTATTCTATTGGTGCCTCGATAAGTACTTTGGCTTGATTAATTGAGAATTAGTCTAAGTGGGCCCTGATAAGTACTTTGGCTTGATTAATTGAGAATTATTCTAAGTGTGCCTTGGTAAGGACTTTGGCTTGTTAATTGAGGATTTGCCTATGTGTGCTGGAAATAGCCGGTTGTGTGCTATTGGTATATCAGTCGTTCCGGGGTCATTCCCCGGGGTTGTGGCATTGCATATTTTCGTGGATTTGCTACCCACGATGCGAGGAATACCTCATGCGAGTCCGTAGGGCTTATGCGGGTGAAATAGTCCCATGCGGGCGGGTCCAGCCTATGCGAGGAATACCTCATGCGAGTCCGTAAGGGCTTATGCGGGTGAAATAGTCCCATGCGAGGAATACCTCACGCGGGTCCACGTGGTCTATGCGGGTGAAATAGTCCCAGGAGTAGGACGGTTAAATGATACTGCGGGTGGATGGTCCTGTTTGATCATGAGCTTCCTATTTTATATTGTAAGGATACTACTGTTTACTCTCATTGTTAGTAAGGCACAATGTGTTGTAATTTGATTATCATATATGTCCCCGGATTTGTTTGTGTCACCCTATGGTCATGCTTTTACGATGTGGGATTCCGGGGCAGGAGACCACGTGGTATTTAGGACACAGGTGGGACTTGGGGTTCATGTATCCTTATTGGTGTTATTACATGATGGACTGCCGGCAGTGAGGAAGGATGCCACGGGCATGATTGATATTATGGGCGTGAGACCCATAGTTATAGTTGAGTAGTGACTTTGAGGGCTTGCGTCCCTGACTTGATGGATCGCCATGTATCAGTGTAATCGTAGGTTGGCTATCATACATGTCTCCCGCTTTGTTAGATCGTTATGATTTTATTACGATTTACTGCTCACATACTTGGTACATTCTTCAGATCGACCTCCTTCGGGTGCGTTCATGCCGCAGTTCAGTACGCTTGTTTGGTGATCGGCAGTGTAGGACCGCCGAGTTTTTGTATAGCTCCTTCATTCGAGTTATCTTTTGGTATAAGTTCTTTCAAGATGTGCTTTTGTACAGTTATGGGTACGGCGGGGCCTTGTCCCGTCATATTTCAGTAAAACTCTTAGAGGTCTGTATTCATATGTGGGATTGGACTCATGTACAGTGTAGTGTCTTTTATTATGTATATTATATGGCAGCCTTGTCGGCTTTGCCCTTGTGCGTACGTTGGTTTTTGGAGAAAAAAAAAAGGTGTTATTTAATTTCCGCAGTTTACTTATGTTGTTAAGGTAGAAGGGTGCCCAGGTAGGGCACCACCACGCCCGGGTTCGGTGTGACAGAGTGGTATCGAGCGATCACCCTCGGAATGTCTACAGATCGTGTCTAGTAGAGTCTTGATTATCGGTGTGTTGCGCGCCACACCCATAAACAGGAGGCTACATGACATTTAGGAGTTGGTTTCTATTCTTCTTACTCCAAGATCGTGCCGTAGAGCTGTGTTAGTAAGATAATTCCTCTCTGACGTATTGTTGTGTTACAGTTATGCCTCCAAGGAGGGCAACAGCCGCCCAGAAGGGCAAAGGAGTAGCAGGAGCTACTAGTCAGACTCAGAGAGTTGATAGGGCTTATGCCCAGGTTATACCGGATGTTGTACCACAGTCGGCGAGTTCTTCTGCGCCAGGTCTTGAGACCACAGCACTGTGAGCCTCTGATTTCTCGATAGGGAAGACTTTAGGGTCATGAAGGAAGCCATTATGTTATTGACCAAGATAGCAGTGCTACAGTTTCCTCAGCAGCGAGTGAGATATTCGTCCCAGCCTACCCAGTACATACCCCCGCAGACCACAGGTGGGAGGTTTGACCCCACAAGGTATTTAGGAGCCGGTCCAAGCTCCAGAGGTAGAGGTCCTCAGAGGAGCAGAGGATTTTCTCGGTCGAGGCCACATATTCCTCAGTGTATCATATGTGGTAAGCGTCATTCGGGGAAATGCCGTTATGACACAGATGGTTGTTATTATTGTGGCCGTCCGGGCCACAAGAAGTGGGAGTGTCCGGTTAGAAAGAGCGCCGGTAAGGTGGCTCAGCCTATGAGGCCGATGGTTGATTCCCTTTCCTCCACAGTTGTACGTTCCTGCAAGGCGGTGTTGGATGTCGACCACCGTGGTAGAGGTCAGGGTGGAGTTTATAGTTCTGGCGGTCCTTCGAACCGCATAGATGACGTGACTATTGGACAGGATCAGGAGGCAACATCTCATGGGGTTACAGGTATATCTCGATTCTTTTGAATCATGCGTGCTTTGATAGATTCAGATTTCGCCCTAGCATATGTTTTCCCTTTGTTGCTAGCAGTTGTAAGTGATAGTACCCCAGAGGTAGGGATACTGTGATAAGTAAAGTGAGAAGTTAGGAATGTTGGCAAGAATGATAAGTAAACTGAGACCATAGTTGTGTAGAGTTCACACGTAGTAATTACCCCGTAACAGTGTAAGACCGATAGGGAAGGATGTACAGTAGAAATATTTTGACTTATGTGACGAACCTCTAGTGAATAGGGGGATAGGGTAAGAAGTACCTGGAGATAAGAGAGAGATTTATTTCAGACTAAGAATGAGGAGTTAAGTGTGACGATGAGTCGGGTTATGGACTCATTTTGGGTCAGCCGATAGTATGGAATGGGGTGATGTGATTAGAAATGGTCAGATTATGTGATAGGGTCCCGAGGATGCAAGGCCCCAGTTTAGTTAATTGTGGTACGAGTTTGTGGATGCGTTCCACCGGAACTAGGTCGAAAGGACCGAGAAGAGCCTTAACGGGAATGTAAGTAACGATATGGCCAAGTTGGTTAGTAACTCCAAGGATTGGGGAACAGAAACAAAATTTGAGATTTTGTACGTGTACTAGATGAGTTTGAAAGTACGAGAAAGTATGACAAGTAAGGAAAGAAAGGAACCTCTAAGGATCCCGTGTTAGGGAAGACTGTAACCTTCGAGTTTTGTGAGAAGGGACCACGGACGGAAGGTCCATTATTATGTTTACGTATGTTATGTGGTGGCCATGCGTGGCATCGTTGGTCTGTGCATTTGATTGTTAGGCATAGTATAGAGATTGTGCCGGAGTTTGTATAGCGTGACAACCGACTAAGAACATTCGGGGACGAATGTTTCTAAGGGGGGGAAGAATGTTATACCTCGTACATTCAAGAAGATAAGATAAGAACATACCAAGGAATATCAGATTAGAAAGTTGAAAGACAAGTTGCCAAACATGTGTTGGACGGATTTTGAGTCTACCTTGGAGTGTTGTACCCCAGTTGTTAAGAATTTCGAGGTGTTTAATAAGCCTAGTGTGTAGTCCGTTAAATCTAGTTCCCAACGCAACAAACCGTTCGTCGATAGGACATCGGAGTCAAAAGTTATGGAAGTTTCAAGTTTGGTGCGCAGAAAGGCAAGCAGCAGTTTTCGGTTCAGGGGTACAGCGCCGCGGCGCCGGTTGTACTGGGAGTCCACGGGGGTTGCAGAGCCGCGGCGCCGGAATGCAGGGCCGCGGCGCCGGAATGCTGGAAATTCTCAGAAGTGGAAGCGCCGCGGCGCCAAGGCGGGATTTTTGACGCGGTAAGGGGCGAAAAACAGGGGATATTTTGATAAAAGGCCTATGGGAGGGTGACAAGTGTCCCTCCCATCTTTTTGACCAAATGAGGGTCTTATTTTAGGGCCAAGTCTTCAAGACTTGACCATTTGCAAGGGTTTCCTAAGAAAAATCCCTCTCCTCTCTCTCAAATTGATGAACCCCGGTGAGATTTTTGGAAGGGTTTCAAGAAGGAAAAGTGTTGGCAAGCTTGTAGAGGGTTCGTGTGGGTAATTTTGAAGTGAAGAAGATTTCGGAAAGAGGGCTTCTTGAGGTAAAATCTTCTCCTTCTTGTGTAAATGAAGTTTTCAAGTTTTAGTAGTCAAGAAATGAGCCTGAGGCTGTTATATTAAAGTTTGAAAAGATTTGGATCTTGTTGTCTTGTTGAAAACCGAAAAGGGGGCATGTTAGCCACTCATGCTGTAATCAATTCATTGTTAGCTAAAAATCGTTGCATGTTATAAATAGGAGGGTATATAATTGGTTATGACTTATATAACATGTTGGAATAACGAGATTGGATTAGAAAGGAAATTGATAGGAAAGTGATATGGTAGCCGAATGGGGCTTGGAATTATTGGGTTGTTTTGTATTATTGTGGGGCGGAATTTTACACGTATTGTAAGGCGTGTAATCCCCTTTGTTGGTTGTTGTTTGGAGCCTTAAATGTGGCTTGTTGGTTATTGTATTCGGCCTTGAAAAAGGTGGCAAAGTGAGTAGAAACCAAGGAAGTGCTGCCCGATTTTCCGTAGAATTAGAGACCGTATACTTAGTATTATTCTACGTTAGAGGCTAGAAGTTGATAGTCTTGTTGTGACCATTATAGGTTGACACTTCTACGTACGGCGTATTCGGCTTAGCTTGTGGATATTAGCCGAAAAGGTATGTGAACTATCACCTCTTCTAGCATGATTCCTTAAGATTAAGAATGTATGTTCTACTCCTTAAATGATCCATTCCTTGTTTGTATTTGGATTGCCTAGAATAGAATTTGTTCTATGTACTTCCTTGATTGTACTTTGATGTTTAAGTTGTAAGTTGTAAAATCCATTTTCTTAGTGAAGTTTGGATTCTAAAAAGTGAAAGTGTTTTACTTAAAGTACATAGAGTCCTGAAAGGGAAGTGGTTTCCAAATCTTTTGGGCTAGTGCCTTAGTCCCAAAATCCTAAAGGTCATTATAATGACTTTGGGGGAGTCAAAGGAGTGATTTACTTAATTGTTTTAAAAGAGGAGAAATGACATGATTTAAGAGAAGTAACTTGTGTTAAAGGAGTGAGTTACTTGAGGTTTAAAAGTAGAAGGAACTTGTTTTCTATATATTAAGAGACTTAAAGTGTTTGAAAGTTAAGAACTTGATTTGTAAGTATGTGATACTTGGTTTTAATAGTATAAGTCTCTTGGTTATAAAAGGAATGGATATGTCTAAAACCATAAAGGGTTATAACGGCTTTATGGGAAGTTGGTTATAACGGCTTTATGGAAGGTTTAGAAAGTTGTCTATTTTGATTAAAGGGCATAAGTTGCCTAGATTGGAAAATTTGAAGTTACTTGATTTCAAGCCTTGAAATGAGTTTTCTAAACGTGTAGTAACTTAATTTGAAAAATAGACATGCCTTGATACTACGGGTGTTAGTATCTTGGGATTTTACATAAAAAGGAGTCTTTTGAAAAGAATGTACGTACGTGTTATACCCCGTATTTCCAGAGTATATACGTGAGGGCGTACGTATTAAATTTTTTTGCCTTAAGAATTGGCTTTGGTTCGAAATTTGGGCACAAGTGCCGAATAGAGTCGTTTTTAAACGCGTTTCCACGAACTACGTTGGAAAAATTCGGCTATGTCATTTAGTATTTTTGCGGATTTTTCCGAGCGACGGAACATTTTTGGACCAACGGGAGGGTGACACTTGTCACCCTCATTGGACGGCAAAGAGGAGCTTGGCCTTGGCCGATTGGTTCATGGTTTTGTGCCTTGTTTTGTGGCTTGTTTTGTGCCATGTTTTGTGGAGTAGGGGTTAGGGTGCACTTGGCTTGATCTTGGCCTTACACTTGCTATACACTTGGAAGGATCTTGGCCATTGGTTGGCTTTTGGTTTTGCTATAAATACCCCCCTCTCTTTGAAGACTTCATTGATCCAAAATCTTCCAAGTCTTGAAACCCTCCTCCCTCTTGTTGACTCGAGGCCAAGAGCCCCGCTCCCCCTAAAAGTGGGGCTTTGGCCGCGAGGCCACCCCTCCCCCCTTTGTGGTGCCTTCACGCGGGTACCCCTAGCCTAGTTGTTTTCGTACAAGACCCCGTGTTCTGGTATAGAACTACTCTCCTAATAGTCTGATAATGTCCAAACACCTCCGCCCAAATACCTTGTAGTATTCCCAAGGTTACACTTATACAAAAGCCCGAAAATACGATTATACTTCCTTTAGCCACAAAACGAAACCCTAAGGAAATCTTCACCCGTTGTTGAAGTTGTAAGTAGAAGTTGGTTAGAACTTCTAAGGGTTGTTTGGAGCGCTCGGAGTAGGAGCTGCGTTGCTCGTGATCGACTTTATACTTGGATAATTTTGGGCTTATCGAGGTAAACACTATCGTCCTTCTATTGTAATTGGAAATTACGTGTTTGAATATATAGTTGAAGTATACTATATATAGAATGAACTTAGTATTGTGGCAATGTCTTTTGACTTAAGCCCAAGAATAAAGAATCGAATGAATCAGTATTTACATAGGGTGTATTGCATGAGACTTGTGTAGTATTCTTTGAGTAGGATGGTACACGTCCGGTTAGACGTGTGAACCCCTGGTTGGCTTGGTGGCCGCCTCGTTAGAGGAGGAGATTTCTGTTGCGGAGAGTCTTTGCCAATTTTATGTAGAAAGATAGAACTTGTGTTTTGGGGTTAATAGACGTTTGTGACCTTTATAGGTGAAAGTACTAAGAGTAGCGTATTCTACTCGAGGAGTGGAAAGGGCTAGCAAGGTTGTAGTACTTGGAGCATTTTGCTTATTGTCGATAAATCGTCGCGAGGTATGTGAACCTCTTCCTATCTCTTCTAGCATGATACGTGTGAACTATGTAGTACGAGACGCATACGTGTTAATCGTGTTTGATTGTTCTTAAACATAAAGTGTTATAACAGCTTTATGGGAAGTTGGTTATAACAGCTTTAGGTAGGTAAGAAAATACTTTGTGGTTTTAAAAGGTAACTGATGTGAATTATAACTGGCTAGTTATAACAAAGAACTTGATGTATTTCAAAAGATTTATAAATCGTTTTGGAAGGGAGAGTAACACTTGGTTTTAAAAGGTTTTAAAAAGAGTTATACTAGCTTTATGGGGAGTAGGTATAATGTCTTAAGAGAGGTAAAGAAAATGGTTTACTGATGTTAGAAGTTAAGAGACTTGATCTTATAAGATAAGAGACTTAACTTATTTGTTTTAATGTGAATGTTTGTGTGAAACCTCATTCGTGAGTAATGAGTACTTGGTTTTATTTAAAGGGATAATGATTTACTGATTTCGGAAATCAGAATGTGTATCGACAGACCACTGCAGCGTTAATAAAGGAAAATGTATGAAATAATGATGAATTGTATAAAACCAGTAGAAACCTCCATCTGCATAGAAACTAAGATGAGACAAAATGATATACATTTTCTAGATCATGGCTGCTGTAATAAGAATGTTGTAAACAAGAATAACCTATTCTCACGTGAGACATATATTACTCAATTGTTCTAAAAATAAATCAAGTGATTAAGTTTATGAACTGTGAAACCATTTGAAAATGAGAAGCTTGAGTAATCAAACTAGGCAACCGGAACTTAGGAAAAGAATGTTGTTACTTGATTTTGAAAAGAAATGTGGTTGGTCATTCTAATACTACGTATCGGGTGACTTTTATAAGTAATGGATCTCTTTTAAAAGAACTTAACGTATGTAGTACTTTGGGGTTAAAACCGGACTTTGGCATAAAATGAAAGTACTTTGAGTTGTTGTGAAACTTGTCTATGCTTGTTGTTGTGAAACTCGCTGCTTGTTGTTGTGAAACTTGCCTATGCTTGTGATGATAGCCTTTCTTTGCGCAGTGTGGTATTTCGTATTACCGCGTCTCTCGATAGAGGCGGTTGACTTGTTGAGAACTTACTTGACGTCTTGGCGGTGATGGAGAATTCCACGTATGTTTCCATTTTGATTATCGTCTTGTTGATGTCACATGGACATGTCTACACCGATGCAGTATTCCGGGGGCATGCGGCCATGCGGCCGGGTTGATTACCCGATATATGGTTATTACTGCAACATGGACGTGTCTACACCGATGCACGATTCCGGTACGCACGTGCGCGTGGTTGACCAGTATATTGTTGTTGATGTCACATGGACATGTCTACACCGATGCAGTATTCCGGGGGCATGCGGCCATGCGGCCTTGTTATTATTGTTGCATCATGGACATGTCTACACCGATGCAGTATTCCGGGGGCATGCGGCCATGATGCGAACATGATGGATGTTATGGGCGTGAGACCCATAGTTATATTTGAGTGGTGACTTTGAGGGCGTGAGTCCCTGACTTGACTGTTTTTATGTTGCGTACTGTATTTTGGTTATCATACATGTCTCCTGCTTGTTAAGCTATTATGATTTCATTTACTGATGTTGACGCTTCACATACTTGGTACTGCCAGATCGACCTCCCCGGGCCGTTCATGCCGCAGGTTGGGGTACATCGGTCGTGGATCCTCGCTGTCAGGATGTCAGTGCTGCGGTTTGGGAAGCTCCGTTTCTCCGGAGGCTTATCTTTTGGTATTTGTTCGCTGAGTTGTAGTTTCTTGTCCATTCGGGGTATGGCGGGCCTCGTCCCGTCATAGTCGTAAATCTTAAGGTCTGTAGAATGCAAGTTGTGGGCAGGGTTGTAAAAGGATTAAACTGTTCGGGTTTTATGTATATACTGAAGGCAACTGTTTTGGTTGGCCTGTCTATTTATTATATCTCTTGTTTCATGATTCATGTTTTATTTTCCGCTGGTTTTCTCTGATGTTGTATCACTAGGGTGCCCGGGGTAAGGCACCAGTAACGGGCCCGGGTTCGGGGCGTTACAAAGTGGTATCAGAGCAGTTAGTCCTCGGAAAGTGTCTACAGACCGTGTCTAGTAGAGTCTTGATTATCGGTGTGTTGTGCACCACATCTATAATCAGGAGGCTATAGGACATTTAGGATTGGTTTCCATTCTTCTCATTCTGAGATCGTGCCTTAGAGCTGTGTTGTAAGTTGGACCCCTCTGACGTGTTTCGTTTTTACGATTATGCCTCGCGAAAGCAACCAGGGCCCAGGGCGGCAAGGCAGCCGAGGGAGGCGCTAGTGGGATTCGAGAGGAGTACGAGCGCGCAGTCCGTCAAGACTGAGTAGTGCTTGACGGCGAGTTTTGCGCCGCCAAAGACCAAAGAGTTTAGAGCCGGCGATGGCTGCCGAGACTACGAGACGAGCCTCAGTCCCACACCGAGCGGGGAGATGGGTCACAAGCCGATGGCCCAGTTATTCGCCACGGTTGTGGCCAGATATGAGGATAGGCTGGACGCAGCAGTTCAGCCCAAAGAAGACTGTAGTGCACCCGAGGGCAGATAGTTTGAGGCTACGGGATTTCCTTAGTTGTAGCCCTTTGAGTTTTACTGGTCGAGGCCGGAGGATGATCCGCAGGAGTTCATCCGTCGCTGCAGAGATCACGCGTGATCAAGGCTTGAAGCCCGAGTGCATGACATTTGTTCGCATCGGCCGCGTGATACCGCGATCGATTGGTTTGACTCGTGGGAGCTTTCCCGGGGAGAGCATGCACTTCCAGCCGTTTGGGACGAGTTTTCGGGGGCCTTCCTGGCACATTTCTTGCCTCCACAAATGAGGAGGGCTCGGGCGGACAGATTTTTGATGTTGAGGCAGAACTGGCGTACAGTTCGGGAGTACAATGTTGAGTTCGACTCATTGGCCCGGTATGTTCCCGCATTAGTAGCTAGTATGGAGGATCGAGTGCACCGATATGTTACAGGGCTCGATGATTACCTAGCAGAGAGTTGTTCGGGTGTTTCTCTTCAGCCGGGCATGGACATTGCCCGCATTCAGGCTCATGCACTTGGGTGCGAGGAGCGCAGAGATCGACGGGTGGACCGCTTTCAGCAGAAGACGGCCGGATATTTTGGCGACTTTCGAGGCGGACCGCCTCAGAAGACTAGTTATGTACCTCCGCCATTCTGAGTGGCCCTCCGCGATCTTGGGACCTTGGGATATTCGTGAGCGTGCAGGCTCCTGTGTTTCAGATGTTCAAGGGAGTAGGGTGTTGGCGGTCGATCCACCCTACCGGTGTGGTCGATGTAGTAGACCGCATTTCGAGAGTGTCGTAGTACCAAGGAGCTTGTTATTCTTGCGGCCAACAGGCCATATGACGAGGCTGTCCCGACTGTGGGTAGCACTGGTAGGATAGCACAGACTACTAGAAGCGATTGCGGGCCACGGTAGAGGTCGCGGTGGAAGTTCCGCTTTAGCGGTCCTTGAACCGCCTAGTTTGAGTATATCCTTAACCTCAGAGTTTTGTGTGTATTGATGTTGTTGATGTGTTTAATGATATGTTTGGATAGCTTTGTGCTAAAATGTGATTTAGAAACACGTTAGTGAAAAGGGTAAGTCACAGGTAGTGTGAAATGGAAGTGGTAGCTTTCATGACTGTAGAAGGTAAGATTGTTGGATCAAGAAACTAGAGAGTTGGCGCTACAGATGGGTCGGGTTGGGGCCATGTTGCGGGCCAACCCGCGTCCCGCTTTTGAGGAAGGTCAGCTCTGGGTGGTCCCGCCAGGTGGCAGGGTCACGAGGGTGCTAGGCCCAAGTTTAGATGACCATCGTATGAGTTCGTTCGATCAGAATCAGTTCGTGAAGGCCGGGAATGGCCTTAGGGGAAATTGAGGTTAGTGAGATGACCAAGTTTGGAGGTAGTGACTCCAAGGGTTGGAAACAGAAGCGTTGACAGAAGTGTGGTACGGACACTAGAACGAGTTCGAGTGTTCGTGACGAGTACTACGAGTAAGGGGAGAAGTGAACGTGTGTTTTTGTGGCCAGGTGTGGCATGATTGTTTTCGTACGTATAGCAGTGAAGACTATACTGACGCCTGTTTGTTTTGAGACCTTGAAGGAACATTCGGGACGAATGTTTCTAAGGGGGGAAGAATGTTATACCCCGTATTTCCAGAGTATGTACGTGAGGGCGTACGTATTAAATTTTTTGCCTTAAGAATTGGCTTTGGTTCGAAATTTGGGCACAAGTGCCGAATAGAGTCGTTTTCTGACGAAACGTTTCCACAGCTTACGTTGGAAAAATTCCGGCTATGTCATTTAGTATTTTTGCGGATTTTTCCGAGCGACGGAACATTTTTGGACCAACGGGAGGGTGACACTTGTCACCCTCATTGGACGGCAAAGAGGAGCTTGGCCTTGGCCGATTGGTTCATGGTTTTGTGCCTTGTTTTGTGGCTTGTTTTGTGCCATGTTTTGTGGAGTAGGGGTTAGGGTGCACTTGGCTTGATCTTGGCCTTACACTTGCTATACACTTGGAAGGATCTTGGCCATTGGTTGGCTTTTGGTTTTGCTATAAATACCCCCCTCTCTTTGAAGACTTCATTGATCCAAAAATCTTCCAAGTCTTGGAAACCCCTCCCCTCCCTCTTGTTGACTCTCGTCCAAGAGCCCCTCTCCCCTTAAAGTTTGTCTTTGGCAGAGGCCACCCTCCCCTTTGTGGTGCTCGCCGTGGGTACCCCTAGCCTAGTTGTTTTCGTATAATACCCCATGTTTTGGTGTATAAATACACACCTAAAATTGTTATAATGTACAAAAACCATGGCCCAAAAACAGTGTGGTATTCCCAAGGTTACACTATACAAAAGCCCAGAAAATACGATTATACTTCCTTTAGCCACAAAACGAAACCCTAAGGAAATCTTCACCCGTTGTTGAAGTTGTAAGTAGAAGTTGGTTAGAACTTCTAAGGGTTGTTTGGAGCGCTCGGAGTAGGAGCTAAGCGTTGCTCAGGATCGACTTTATACTTGGATAATTTTGGGCTTATCGAGGTAAACACTACTGTCCTTCTATTGTAATTGGAAATTACGTGTTTGAATATATAGTTGAAGTATACTATATAAAGAACTGAACTGAACTGTATTTACATAGGACTGTATTGCAGTAGACTTGTGTAGTATTACTGAGTAGGATGGTACACGTCCGGTTAGACGTGTGAACCCCCCCCCTGGTTGGCTTGGTAGCCGGCCTCGATAGAGGAGGAGATTCTGTTGTTGCGGGGAAGTCTTTGCCAATTTTACGTAGAAAGATAGAACTTGTGTTTTGGGGTTAATAGACGTTTGTGACCTTTATAGGTGAAAGTACTAAGAGTAGCGTATTCTACTCGAGGAGTGGAAAGGGCTAGCAAGGTTGTAGTACTTGGAGCATTTTGCTTATTGTCGATAAATCGTCGCGAGGTATGTGAACCTCTTCCTATCTCTTCTAGCATGATACGTGTGAACTATGTAGTACGGTAGACGTACATGTGTTAACTGTGTTTGATTGTTCTTAAACATAAAGTGTTATAACAGCTTTATGGGAAGTTGGTTATAACAGCTTTAGGTAGGTAAGAAAATACTTTGTGGTTTTAAAAGGTAACTGATGTGAATTATAACTGGCTAGTTATAACAAAGAACTTGATGTATTTCAAAAGATTTATAAATCGTTTTGGAAGGGAGAGTAACACTTGGTTTTAAAAGGTTTTAAAAAGAGTTATACTAGCTTTATGGGGAGTAGGTATAATGTCTTAAGAGGTAAAGAAAATGGTTTACTGATGTTAGAAGTTAAGAGACTTGATCTTATAAGATAAGAGACTTAACTTATTTGTTTTAATGTGAATGTTTGTGTGAAACCTCATTCGTGAGTAATGAGTACTTGGTTTTATTTAAAGGGATAATGATTTACTGATTTCGGAAATCAGAATGTGTATCGACAGACCACTGCAGCGTTAATAAAGGAAAATGTATTGAATAATGATGAATTGTATTAAAACCAGTAGAAACCTCCATCTGCATAGAAACTAAGATGAGACAAAATGATATACATTTTCTAGATCATGGCTGCTGTAATAAGAATGTTGTAAACAAGAATAACCTATTCTCACGTGAGACATATATTACTCAATTGTTCTAAAAATAAATCAAGTGATTAAGTTTATGAACTGTGAAACCATTTGAAAATGAGAAGCTTGAGTAATTGAAACTAGGCAACCGAACTTAGGAAAAGAATGTTGTTACTTGATTTTGAAAAGGAATGTGGGTTGGTCATTCTAATACTACGTATCGGGTGACTTTTATAGAAGTAATGGCTATCTTTTAAAAGAACTTAACGTATGTAGTACTTTGGGGTTAAAAACCCGGACTTTGGCATAAAATGAAAGTACTTTGAGTTGTTGTGAAACTTGTCTATGCTTGTTGTTGTGAAACTTGCCTGTGCTTGTTGTTGTGAAACTTGCCTATGCTTGTGATGATAGCCTTTGCTGTGCAAGTGTGGTATTTCTGTGTTACCGCGTCTCTCGATAGAGGGCCGGTTGACTTGTTGAGAACTTACTTGGGCGTCTTGGCGGTGATGGAGAATTCCACGGGTATGTTTCCATTTTGATTATCTTGTGTTGATGTCACATGGACATGTCTACACCGTCGCAAAGATTCCGGGGGCATGCGGCCATGCGGGCGGGTTGATTACCCGATATATGGTTGTTACTGCAACATGGACGTGTCTACACCGATGCAGTATTCCGGGGGCATGTGGCCATGCGGCAGGGTTGACCAGTATATTCTTATTGAGGTTACATGGGCATGTCTACACCGATGCAGTATTCCGGGGGCATGTGGCCATGCGGCCTTGTTATTATTGTTGCATCATGGACATGTCTACACCGGCGCGATTCGGGTACGCGCCATGATGCGAACATGATGGATGTTATGGCGTGAGACCCATAGTTATATTTAGTGGTGACTTTGAGGCGTGAGTCCCCGACTTATTATTTTTATGTTGCATCGTATTTTGGTTATCATACATGTCTCGCTTGTTAAGCTATTATGATTTCATTCTGATTTGTGATTTCACATACTTGGTACTGTTATCGACCTCCTTGAGCTGCGTTCATCCGCAGTAGAGTACATCGTCGTGGATCCTCGCCTCGTGATCTCGATTCAGCGTTTTGGGAAGCTCCGTTTCTCGGAGGCTTATCTTTTGGTATGTGTTCCACGAGTTGTAGGTTCTTGTACATTCGGGGTATGGCGGGCCCCTGTCCGTCATAGTCGTTGTAAATCTTAGAGTGCAGAATCTGTTGTGGCGAGGTTGTAAAAGGATTAAAGCTCGGGTTTTATGTATATCTGAAGGCAGCTGTTTTGGTTGCTTTGTCTATTTATTATATCTCTTGTTTCATGATTCATGTTTTATTTTCCGCTGGTTTTCTCTGATGTTGTATCACTAGGGTGCCCGGGGTAAGGCACGATGCGCCCGGGTTGGGCGCATAAAGACGTAGTACTTTGGCTTGATAAATTGAGGATTTGTCTAAGTGTGCCTTGATAAGTACTTTGGCTTGATAAAATGAGAATTTTTCTATTTGTGCCTTGATAAGTACTTTGGCTTGATAAATTGAGAATTTGTCTATGTGTGCCTTGATTAGTACTTTGGCTTGATAAATTGAGAATTTGTCTAAGTGTGCCTTGATTAGTACTTTGGCTTGATAAATTGAGGATTTGTCTAAGTGTGCCTTGATTAGTACTTTGGCTTGATAAATTGAGGATTTGTCTAAGTGTGCCTTGATAAGTACTTTGGCTTGTTAAATGAGAATTATTCTATTGGTGCCTCGATAAGTACTTTGGCTTGATTAATTGAGAATTAGTCTAAGTGGGACCTGATAAGTACTTTGGCTTGATTAATTGAGAATTATTCTAAGTGTGCCTTGGTAAGGACTTTGGCTTGTTAATTGAGGATTTGCATATGTGTGCTGGAAATAGCCGGTTGTGTGCTATTGGTATATCAGTCATTCCGGGGTCATTCCCCGGGGTTGTGGCATTGCATATTTCCGTGGATTTGCTACCCACGATGCGAGGAATACCTCATGCGAGTCCGTAGGGCTTATGCGGGTGAAATAGTCCCATGCGGGCGGGTCCAGCCTATGCGAGGAATACCTCATGCGAGTCCGTAAGGGCTTATGCGGGTGAAATAGTCCCATGCGAGGAATACCTCACGCGGGTCCACGTGGCCTATGCGGGTGAAATAGTCCCAGGAGTAGGACGGTTAAATGATACTGCGGGCGGATGGTCCTGTTTGATCACGAGCTTCCTATTTTATATTGTAAGGATACTATCGCTTACTCTCATTGTTAATAAGGCACAATGTGTTGTAATTTGATTATCATATATGTCTCGGATTTGTTTGTGTCACCCTGGTCATGCTTTTACGATGTGGGATTAGGCGAGGAGACCACGTGGTATTTAGGACACGAGTGGGACTTGGGGTTCATGTATCCTTATTGGTGTTATTATATGATGGATCGCCGGTGAGGAAGGATGCCACAGGCATGATTGATATTATGGCGTGAGACCCATAGTTATAGTTGAGTAGTGACTTTGAGGCTTGCGTCCACGACTTGATGTGGATCGCTATGTATTGTGTCGTAGGTTGGCTATCATACATGTCTCCGCTTTAGTTAGATCGTTATGATTTTATTACGATTTCTGTTCTCACATACTTGGTACATTCTTCGTCTGACCTCGCCGGAAGTGCGTTCATCTGCAGTTCGTCTGCTGTTTGGTGATCGGCAGTGTAGGACCGCTCGAGTTTTTGGATAGCTCCTTCATTCGGGAGTTATCTTTTGGTATAAGTTCTTTCGACATGCTTTTGTCTGATTATGGTCTGGCGGGGCCTTGTCCGTCATATTTGTAAAACTCTTAGAGTGCAGTATTCATACGCTGGATTGGACTCGTATACGGTGTAGTGTCTTTTATTATGTATATTATATGGCAGCCTTGTCGACTTTGCCCTTGTGCGTACGTTGGTTTTTGGAGAAAAAAAAAGAGGTGTTATTTAATTTCCGCAGTTTACTTATGTTGTTAAGGTAGAAGGGTGCCCAGGTAGGGCACCAGTCACGGGCCCGGGGTTCGGGGTGTGACAGTAACGGCTTACCGTTACACAACATAAGCACAACAAGAATAACCTCTTATACAAACGTTACAAGACACTAACACACATAGCATCATAATATGTCTACTCATCAAACCATCTTATTATACTTTCCAGAAATCAATACAAGTCTTTCATAAACACATAAGTAAACTGTTCCTTTTATCTTTCTTAAGTCGTTATACCTAACTTCCCATAAAGCTAGTATAACTCTTTAAGTTTTTTGTTTTTAAAACAAATATTCTTCTTCTTTCAAAAATGATTTATAATTCTTTTGAAAGACTTCAAGATTCTTATTATTTAGACTCAAGTCAAAAGACGTCAAGTAAAACCATGTTCAGTTAACACACGTACGTCTACCGTACTATATATATATGTTAAAATATCATGCTCAAGAGTATAGGAAGAATCACATACCTTCTCGACGAAATCCACCTGCCAAGTCGAATATGTCGCGCGCAGAGTATCAACCTATAATAGTCAAATACGTCTATCAACGTCTAGACTACTCTGTAGGATAATCTAAGCAGAGGGTTCTCTATTATACGGAAAATTGGGCAGCACTTCCCTACCCGGTAAACTATACAAGTCTACTGTAAATACAGTCCTATGTAAATACAGTTCAATCTTCTTTAATTCTTCTGATGCGATTACAGTTCAATTCTCTTCTGTAATACCCTTCTATGTATTTTATACTTCTACAGTATGCATTCTCTAATTACAATGGAAGGATAAGATTATTATTTACCTCGGTAAGCCCAAAATTATCCAAGTTATAAGTCGATCCTGAGCAAGGTTTAGCTCCTAATCTGAACGCTCCAATCCGCTCCAAGAAACCCTTAGAAGTTTCTACACAACTTCTACTTACTACTTCAACCAACTATGAAGATTTCCCGTGGTTTCATTTAGTGACTAATGGATATAAGATAGTATTTCGGGCTTTTTGTATAGGGGTGACTTTGGAATATTATAAGATATACGGCTAGGGTATTTTGGGGATAGTAACAATACTTGGAGAGTATTTTCTACCAAGGGGGCTTTGCCGAGACTACTAGGAAAGGGGAAGGGGTGTTTTTAGCTCTCAAGAGGGGAAGTGAGGCTTGGGAAAGCTCTCTAGAGGGAAGGAGTTTTAAGACTTGAAAGATGATTTGTGGATGAAGAAGTCTTCAACTCAAGGGGGGTATTTATAGGGCTTTCAAGGGCCAAGATGAAGGCAAGTGGAGGGCAAGTGGAGGGTGTGGATTTGCACAAGTGCACCCTATCCCTACTCCACAAATCACTCACAAACATTGACCCATGGTTTAGGACACAAATTCATGCCAACCGTGCCCTCTTTGCCGTCCACTTGAGGGTGATGTCACCGTCTCGTTGGTCCAAAATATTTCATCTCTCGGAAAAATCCGCAAAAATTATAAATGTCGCAGCCGCAATTTTCCCTTCGCAAGCTTTGGAAGACGTTTCGTCGGAAAACAATTATTTTCGTGGGTTGTGCATAAATTTTCGTCCCTATGCCTACTTTGAGGCTTAAACTTTTGTACGTACGCCCTTACGTACATACTCTGGAAAATACGGGGTATAACACTATCAAGGTTGAAGTACTTCGGAGCATTTTGCTATTTGTCGATAATCGTCGCGAGGTATGTGAACCTCTTCCTTCTTTTGACATGATTCTATGTATGGAATATACATGTAGTACTATTTCATGATTCCTTCTACTCTTAGAAGTTAAGAGGTATGTATGTTGATTTACTCTACGTAAAGGTTATGTCTAAGTTATCCTAAGTTCTTACCAAGTCTTATGGGGGATGTTGGTAAGAGTCGTTAGGAGGTATTTGGAGCCAAGTTGACTTGGCTAAGTTACGGCACAAATGAGAATGAGAATCGAACAAGCCACTGCAGCGTTAATAAAGGAAAATGTAATGACAATCAATTAAGTTAAAATGAGTAGAATTCTCCATCTGCATAGAAGCTAAGATAAGACAAAATTGTATTACATTTTCTATATAATGGATACTGATTAAGATCGTTATAAATAAGTATAACTTATTCACAACGCACAAACGTATATGTTACTTAATTGATAAGAATTTACGTATGAAGTTTTAAGACTATGAACCTCAAATTTTTAAAAGGTTAAGGGACTTTATTTTTCAAGTTATGGGACTTGATTCTTAAAGGAAGAAATGAATTGATTTAAAAGTATAGAATACTTGATTTGGAAAGTATTGATTTCTTGCCATTCTAAAGTTAAGAAACTTGTTTTCTTAAAAGTTAAGAGACTTGAAGTATTTTGAAAGTGTGATTTGAATTGAAAGTATAAGTTTCTTGTCATAAAAGGAATGAATTTGTCTAAGACATAAAGAGTTATAACGGCTTTATGGGAAGTTGGTTATAACAACTTTATGGAAGATTAAAAGAATGGTTTTCTTCAGTAATGTAAGCAAAGAAATGATTTGAAATAAAGAAGGGCAAATTGTTTTAAAGGTACCAATTGCTTAAGGTTTTAAAGAAAGAAGTCACTTGATTTAGAAGCCTATAAATGTATTTCTAAAAGGTATTGTGACTTGTCTTGAAAAGTAGATATGACTTGATACTACGGTTATTAGTATCTTGGAAGTTTTATTTGAAAGAGAATCATTTTAAAGGAGTAGAGGCACGTAGTACGTTGGGTTAAATTCCCGGATTTTATAATGACATGTTAGTGCCTTAAGTAAACAAAAATGAGAGTGTATATGAACAAGCTAATAAGAAGTTAGGGGATTTCTTAACTTGCTTATGTAATGTATGATAAGCCGGTGGTGCTTATGTTATGTATGGTAAGCCGGTGGTGCTTATGTTATGTATGATAAGTCGGTAGTGCTTATGTTATGTATGATAAGTCGGTAGTGCTTATGTTATGTATGATGGCCGGTTGAGTTAGGGTAAGAGTATAAATGAGGGGTAAACCCCCAAGACGTTATACCACCGCTTGGTAAGAGTATAAATGAGGTAAACCCCAAGATGTTATACCACCGTTAGTGGATTTGCTACCCATGATGCGAGGAATACCTCATGCGAGTCCTTATGGGCTTATGCGGGTGAAATAGTCCATGCGGGCGGAGTCTGACCTATGCGAGAATACCTCGTGCGGGTCCACAAGACTGCGGGTGAAATAGTCCCGAGTAGGATTGCTTATCGATACTACAGGCGAGTGACCTGTTTTGATCATGAGCCTCCTATTTTTATGCAAAGATACCTTTATGGGCGACTTATGTGATTTTATCGCGTCCCATATGGTAGGCGATACCTTTATGGGCGGACTTATGTGATTTTATCGCGTCCCAGTTGGGTAGGCGATACCTTATGGGCGGACTTATATGACTTATCGTCCCAGTTGGGCGACGGTATAAGCGTTCCTCCATAAAGGGCGGATTAGGTTATGCAAGATACGTAAGTTATATGTTTATGAACTTGATAAGTTTTCTTAAGTATATGCGTAAGAATTTGACTATACTCTTATGGAAAAATGGGAAAAGATAATAAGGTGCGACTAAGTTCACGAGATGGAAATGACACGGTAGGATCGGTATTTACCCTTTCTTTATACTTGCCCTGTCATTCTTTTGTACAATTATGATTTGTTCTCGCACCTTATTTTCCGTTCCATTAAATCTTTGTTATGCGACCCCTCGGGCTGCGTTCATGTCCGCAGTTTAGGTACCGATTGTGGATCCGCGAGCTTAGGATCCTGGTTCAGCATTTTGAGATGGCTCCAATGTTCCGGAGCTTTTCGTCATGGTTATGTATATTCAGGGGTACGGTGGGGCCTTGTCCCGTCATAACATTGGTCCAAATCTTAGAGGTCTGTATTCATCTGCGGACTGGACTGGCTAGAGTTGTTTTTACATTGTTAAACAGTGCAGACCCTTTCGGGTAATTTTTATGTTATGGCAGCCTATCGGCTTGGCCTTAGTTTTTTTTAAAAAAAGTGTTATTTATCTTCCGCAGTTTATATTGTTGTATGAATATAAGGGTGCCCAGGTAGGGCACCAGTCGCGGCCCGAGGTCGGGTCGTGACAAAGGTCTTATGTTTTATTTTGAGATAATTGGGGAAGGATGAGCTGTCTGATAGGGCAGTGAACCCTTAAGAAGTCATGTTAAGAAACTTAATGGAATACCATGTTAATAGATTAAGCTACGTGGTAGGCTTAAGAGAATTGTACGGATGAGGTCCGTATAGAGTAAGTAATGGTTGTTGTGATCAAGACGACACGATTGGTATTATGAGAAGTTATTGTACCCGTTACGAGGGAGTAAGGTAGGCACGGAGCATGAAAATTTCGAGCCTAAGAATATTGATGCATTTGAGACCTTAGATGTACAAGTCTTCTGGTAGAAAGATTTATTA
Source organism: Przewalskia tangutica (assembly GCA_029844215.1). Classification (NCBI taxonomy): domain Eukaryota; kingdom Viridiplantae; phylum Streptophyta; class Magnoliopsida; order Solanales; family Solanaceae; genus Przewalskia; species Przewalskia tangutica. Next base: position 56,490 of record JAQGDG010000235.1, on the reverse strand, counting down.
TAGACCAAGAATAAGAGTTAAGTGCGACGGTGGACGGGGTGAGGACCTGTGCGGGTCGCCATAGCCTGAAATAGAGTGGGATCGGTTGGTAGTAGTTCCGCTCGTGTGAGTCACGAAGGTGCAAGGCCTAAGTCTAGTTAATTGTTTCTGGGTTCGTGGGCGCGTTCCACCGAATCCAGGTCGTGGCCGAAATGGCCTTATGTTGTTTAAAAGAGTGACTCCAAAAGATTGGGGGCCAAAATCGGTATGGGGGTTATGTATGTATGCTAGTATGAGTTGGAAGTACGGAAATAGTGCGACCAGTAAGAAGGATAGCAACCAAGTGTAAAGGAATAGAGCCCGAATCCGTAAGGACCTCTCGAGGTAGCTACACCAGTAGGTGTTTGGGTGGTAGCTGAGCGGATATATGAGATTTGCCCGGTGATGATACAGTCGTCAGACCGTAGTAGACCTAGTAGAGATGATTATGACAGACATTGAGGTCATTATGAGTATGGGCTAGTTGGCTCCGTGAGTGCCAAGGTTGACATTTTAGTATAAGTATTGTTATGTGGCCATGGGTGGCATATGTTGTATGAAGGGTGTAGTAAAAGGAGACTATGTCGCTATCTAATTAGATTGGACTCCGAAAGAACATTCGGGGACAAATGTTTCTAAGGGGGGAGGAATGTTACACCCCGTAATTCAAGGACATGGTTAAGAGAATGTACGTAAGGAACTCAAGACTTGAAAAGGGTACGAAAGGAAAAATTATTTTTCCGACGAAAAATCTTTCGAACGTCGGAAAGGAAAAATGTTCGTTGGTGAGAATTAGATTCTCAAAATGCATTAATTGAAGAGTATGGAACTTATTATCATTATGAAAATTTATTTTTACGGATTTGGTCCCGTGGGGCACACCCGAGGAATTTTACGTTTTGTGGGGCCCACGAGGGTTACGAAATTTTATGGACGAATGGGAGGGCGACACGTGGCACCCCCCACATTGGTCTTGGACGAAATTGAAGCAAGGATAAGATGGTCATTGACCAAGGTAAAAGATCAAGTCTTGCAAGCTTGAGTTTATTGACCAAGTCAACTTGTCCACTTGGCTAGACATTAATTACTCTCATCCTAGCCACACATATGTGATTATCTTGACCTTCCATTATTGTATATATACACACTAGTGCAAGACTAGTCTTCAACACTTAGAAAATATTAGAGAAACCTTGTTCCTCTTTGTGTTGCTCTCGGGTTCACCCTCAAACCCACAAGAAAAATTTGTAATTTTGTTCCATTATTCACAAGACTTTAACCCAAGGTCCCTAAGGGTATTGTAAGGATATCTCAATAGAAAGATTTCGGAAAAACGGCGTTTTCACGTTAGTCGCAAGGCGAAAACCTAAGGAATTTTCATAGGTTTTGATTGGAAATGGAAGAGAAGTTGGTTGTGAGCTTATAAAGGCTTCAAATAGCGGATTGGAGCGTAAATGAACGGAGCTAAAAATTGCTAAGGAGCGACATTGAATCTTGGAAATTATAAGGGCTTGTAAAGGTAAAATTCTTGTCGTTTTAGTAATTAAGATTACTTATTGTTGTAGCTATGGATATTAGCAAGTATGAGATATATATTATGAAGTTGATAAGTGTTATGGATATTGGAACCCTAATCCGAAAACTACTATGTTTAGCCTTGAGATTTCAATTCAATTGGATTATTAGTTTAATCGTCACATGTTATATAAAGAAGGAATTATAATTGTTAAGTTGTTTATGACTATATAACATGTTAGACCTAAGAAGTTGGATTGAAAAAGAATTGGAAAGAACTTGGTGTTATTGAATAAGTTAGCCGAGAATGACCTTGATTAAGGACTTAGTTGGTATTAATTGTGGGGCGGAATTTTACACGTATTGTAAGGCGTGTAATCCCCTTTGATTGGTTGTTGTATTGAGCCTTAAATGTGGCGTGTTTGGTTATTGAATTCGGCCTTGAAAAAGGTGGCAAAGTATGTAGAAACAAAGCAAGTGCTGTCCGATTTTCCGTAGAATTTAGTGACTTTGCACTTAGAATATTCTACGTTCGAAGCTAGAGGTTAATGGACGTATTATGACCATTATAGGTTGAAGTACTAAGTATAGCGTATTCTACTTGAAGGATGGAATAGCTAGCAAGGTTGAAGTTGTCACGACCCGACCTCGTGCCCGCGACTGGTGCCTTACCCCGGGCACCCTAGTGATACAACATCAGAGAAAATCAGTTGAAACAAAAACTTAAACAGGAAACAAGATACAAGATAAGAAAACAGGTTAACCAAAATGGTTACCCGTGTATATACAATATAACGAAACGATTTACAATCCTTTACAAACCCCGCCACAACCGTACTCACGGACCTCTAAGAATGTAACAACAACTATGGCGACAGGGCCGCCATACCACGAATGTACAAGTACCTACAAAGTGTGAGGACTATACTAAAAGATAAGCCTCGGAGAAACGGAGCTTCCCAAGCGAATCGCGATCCTATGGCGAGGATCAACAATCGGTGTACCTCTACTGCGGCATGAACGCAGCCCCGAAGAGGTCGATAACAGTACCAAGTATGTGGCGAAAATCGTAATGAAATCACATTTCATCATTTTATAAAATCATTTATGATAAGTAAGCGATTATGTCGGTAAGGGCGCGATATCCTCAAAATAATCACTCACATAACTATGGGTCTCACGCCCATAATATCAATCATGCGTGGAACCCATTCATCATCGGCAAGTGACATGATGTAAAATAACACCCATATGTGAACACGAACACTAGATCTCGCTGCGTCATTAAACCCGTCGGGCAGTAGTAGCCAACTACGGATCCGGTTAGTCATAAAACTTCACGCCAAGCACGGAAGCCAACTACAGATCCAAACCAGCCATATCGGCGAGGCAAGTATCTTAAGCTAGCGTGCAGCCTACCGTCTCACGAGATATGACCGGGGAAAGTATCTTAAGCTATCTACCAGTGCCTGTCGATACACGAGAAATGACCAGGACAAGTATCTAAAGTGTGCTGTAACCGCACAAATCAAGCGTGATTGTTCGTCGCGCGACAAGCTTCATGGATTAGTGGTCCATGGACTAATAACATAACCGGATTTAACCCTCACAATGACCGCATGCCGGCATCTTACCTCGGTATAAGCATGGCCATGAAACCATCCTCGGGACGATACGTGGGCCACCCATCGTGTCGGTATGTCCAAAGGAAATAACAAGATAATACTCAAGTGGGACGATACTCGTGGGCCACCCGTGTCGATATGTCCAAAAGAAATAACCGGATAATACTCAAAGTGGACGATACCCGTGGACCATCCAACGCCAAGTATGTCCAACAATCAATCAAATAGCCGGCCCTCCACCGAGAGACACGGTAGCACAAAATCAAACACTTGCACCACAAAAAAGCCATCACCACAAGCATAGGCAAGTTTAAGGTACTTTTATTTTATGTCAACAATCCGGGTTTCAACCCCAAAATACTACATACTTTCATTCTTTCAAAAAGACCTCTTTTTACGTAAAATCCATACGATACTATCACTCGTAGTATCAAACACCACCTTTCAGAAAATCCTTACAAGACTTTTAAAATCAAGTACTCTATACTTTTTAAACCAAGTGCTTTATAGTTTTAAGACAATATCAAGTATACTTTTAAAACCCCGTAAATTACTCTTTTCAAAACAAGTAACCCATACTTAAATCAAGTTACTTCTCCTTTTCCAAAATCAAGCCCTTTATAAGTAAAGTCTCTTATTTTAACTTCATAAAGTCGTTATAACTAACTTCCCATAAAGCTATTATAACAATTTATGTTTTAAAAATAAACCAAATTCATTTCACACACGTACGTCTACCGTACTATATAGTTTACAACTATCATGCTCAAGAGTATAGGAAGAATCACATACCTCTTCGGCTTAATCCACAAGCCAAGTCGACTATGCCGCGCGTAGAAAATCCACCTATAATAACCACAATATATCTATCAACCTCTAGTTCTCTTCGTAGCATATTCTAAGTAAATAGTTCCTTATTCTACGGAAAATTCGGCAGCACCTCCCATGATCACATAAATAACCTCCCCTAACAAGGCTTGTTACCAAGCCAACAACTCCAAGGGGATTACACGTCTAACCAGACGTGTGCAATTCTGCCTCATAATAATACTACACAAGTCTACTGTAAATACACTCCAAATGTAAATACAGTTCAGTTCTTTATAATCATCCTTCCAATATCTTATACTCAATTCTAAACTACTACAATATGTAATATCCAATTACAATAGGAGGACAAAGATCATTACCTCGATGAGCCCAAAATTATCCAAGATATAAGTTGCTCCTAAGCAAGGTTTAGCTCCAAATCTTTGTGTTCCAATCCACCACAAATCACCCTTAGAAGCTCATAATCAACTTCTACTCAAGAACCAACTCAAACAAGTGAAGAACACTTAGGTTTTTCTTCAAGGTGCTCTCGGCCAAGGGGTAGTTTTTAGGGGCTAGGGTGTGAAATCTTTTCTAACTTTGGTTAATAATCTTTCTAATACACTAAGGAAGAACACTTAAGAGTTTAAAAATTTTTGGACAAAGTTTGGTTAAGGGAGAGGGGTGTTGGACGAGAACTACAAGAAAGGGGGAAAGGATTTTTGTGACTTGAAAATTGTTTAAGTGGATGAAGAAGTCTTGCAATTTAAGGGGGTATTTATAGGACATTCAAGGGCTAGGATTGAAGCATGTGTATGGTGTAGATTGGGGACATGTGTTGTGTGGGTCCCACTTATCTATCTACTCCACAAATATCTTGCAAGACTTTGACCAAATGTTTTAAGCCTTTTTCATGAAAAAAACGTGTAAACCATGCCCTCTAATTCGTCCACCAAGTGCCACCTAGGGGTGACACATGTCGCCCTCCTATTGGTCCAAAATATTTCATTTTTCGAGAATATCCGTAATGCCAAAAATCCGAAAACAAAGTGGGCCTCACAAAACCGTAAATTCTCCCGTGGGCCCCACGTGACCAATTCCGGAAATAAAATTCCAAAATTCTCAAAATAATCCCAGAAGTCTGAATACCGAATCTGGGAATCCAATTCTCATAATCGAACCTTTTTCCTTCACAAACTCCAGAAACTTTTCCGTCGAAAAATCACATCTTTCTTTCTTTCTAATTTTTAATGTCGTATTCTCGTACGTACGTCTTCACACACATACCCTGGAACTACGGGGTGTAACATTCTTCCCCCCTTAGAAACATTCGTCCCGAATGTTCCTTCTATGTCTCCAAACACGCTTGCTCCGGTATAGTCTTCACTACTATACTTACCTAACCAATTATGCCGCACCTGGCCATAATATAACACACGCGCAAAAATTCACATCCAAACCAACGAGAAATCACCTCTAACATTACAAAAGCTCCCACTCATGGTCTAAGGATACTCCCATCGCATCTTCACCTCACAAGAGAAATGATCACTTCCGTCCTCTTAAAACATGTTCGCTTAAACTCTTACTCGTCGTGCCACTTCTTGTACACGAACTCTCTATAGTATATGTTCCACACTTGATCGTCGCTTGATTTCCAAAACTTTGGAGTCACTACCTCCAAACTTGGTCTTCTCACTAGCTTCAATTTCCTCTAAGGCCATTCCCGGCCTTCCCGATTCGATTCTGGTCGGACACATCCGCGAACTCGTACGATGGTTAACTAAACTTGGGCCTAACACCCTTGTGACCTATCACTGGGGACCACCCCAAACTGACCCCACGTTCGGTGCGGGTTGACCCGCAATCTGGCCTCAACCCGTCCCATTATCGCGCCAAACTCTCTCGTTCCTCGATCCGGAACAATCTTACCAATTCACGTCATGGAAGCTACCACTTCTATCTCAAACTACCAATGGAATTATCACGCTAATACTCCACGTATACCAAGTACTTCGACAAAGACTAAATGTAAAATCTTTCACTTAGGATGTCCTCGCATCTGAGATCTCAACTGTTATCAAAATTCTAAGGCTCTCAACCTCTATGTACCCAACTTCCCCTTTACTAACCAGGCCTCTAAATCACAATTTTTCCACAGTGCTATCCAAACATAACACTTAACCTAAAATCATCATATCACGAATAAAAATCTCTAGAGGGTTAAGGATATACCTGAAATAAAAAAGGCGGTTCCAAGGACCGCTAGAACTGGGAACCTCTACCATGACCTCTGCCATGGCCTGTCGGTGTATGAACATCCTTCCTAGCTATGGAAGGCGAAGAACCCGTAACTGATCCCGAAGGCCGAGTCTCTATATCCGCGCTACCTCCGGTCGGACAATTTCTCGCAAAATGGCCCTGCTGGCCGTATGTAAAACAAGCCATCTGAATACCGTGACACTCCCCCGCATGGGGTTTACCACACTGGCCACACCGAGGTCGAGGTGGCTTCATCCAAAGACCCAACTCCCCGAAAACGAACCCTTGAGCCCCGACCTGCTCCCGAATAATGGAAGCCACGAAGGCCCAGAGGACCACTCTGTCTTGGCGGAGGCGTATAACTAATCTCTTCGAGGCGGTCCGCCCAAAGTCACCAAAGGAACCCGCTGTCTGGCCTTCTGCTGGTATTGGTCGTCCGTCGGCGTCTCGTTCCTCACACCCAGTACATATGCTGTATGGGCAATGTCCATGCACGGTGAAGAGCTACACCCGAGCAAGACTACGCAAGTAGTCATCAAGCCTGTGGCGTAGCGGTGCACTCTGTCCTCCATATCGCCACTAACGAGGGACATATCGAGCCAACGAGTCTGACTCCATGTTGTACTCCCAACCGTATGCCTCTGCTCTCGTAAATCGTCGGCCCGTGCTCTCTCATATGTGGCAAGAAATGGCAGAACGCCTCAGAACTTCGTCCCAAATGCTGAAGTGCATGCTCACCGGGACAGCTCATGAATCAAACGATCATGCGGATTATCATGCGGCCGATAACCTAGACCGGACTCGGTCTCCAAGCCTTGATCACTCTCATGATCCGATGTAATCGTTTGATGAACTCCTATGGATCATCCTCGGGCCTCGACGTAGAACTACGCGGCTGCAACTCGGAAAAGTCCCGTAGCCTCAAACTATCCGATCTCGGGTGAACCACGGGTGCTACTGGAACTGCTGCATCCAGCCTATCCTCATGTCTGGCCATGATCCTGGCTAGTAACTGGGCCATCTCCCTGTAACCCATCTCCTCTGCTCCAGGCTGTGGGACTGGAGGCGCGGGTACCGTGGTCTCAGTAGCCACTGCTGCGGCTCTAAACTCTGCTGGGGCTGGCGGCGTCACAAAACTCGCCGTCTGAAGCACTATCTCAGGTAATGACCGGGCCTGCGCCCTCGTACTCCTCCGTGTCCTACTAGCAGCTCCCTCGGCTGCCTTGCCCTTCTGGGCCCGGTGTTATACCCCGTATTTCCAGAGTATGTATGTGAGGACGTACGTAGAAAATTTAAGCCTTAAAATTAGGCTAGGACCGAAAATTTTGTGCATAACACACGAAAAGAATCGTTTTCCGACGAAACGTCTTCCAAAGCTTGCGAAGGGAAAATTCCGGCTATGACATTTATTATTTTTGCGGATTTTTCCGAGAGACGAAATATTTTGGACAAACGAGAGGGCGACACTTGGCACCCTCTAATTGGTGGACTTGTGTGCGTCAATTTGGACGATTGGAGCATTGTAGTTGGTAGGATATTTTGTGTTAGTTGGTGTGGTAGATGGATAAGGTACACATGGGTAAATCCTTACCCTACACTTGCCTACCACTTAGCTTGATCTTGGCCCTTGGTTGTCCTATAAATACCCCTCCCTTTGTGAAGACTTCTTCATCCTAAAAATCTCTAAGTCTTGAAAAACCCTTCCCCCTTTGGAGAGGCTCTCGTCCTTTGAGCACCCTCCCCTTGTGAAGGCCCTTGGCCAGGTACACCCCCTCCTAGTGGCCTTGGCGAGTACCCTCTTGAGAGTTGTCTCGTAAATACTACCCCCTCGTGGTAGAAATACTCTCCAAGTATAGTTACTATTCCAAAATACCTTGGCCCATATACCTTGTAGTATTCCAAGGTTACACCTATACTAAAAGCCCAGAAATACTATTATACTTCCCTTCAGTCACAAAAACGAAACCCTAAGGAAAAATCTCCATAGTTGGTTGGAGTATTAAGAAGAGGTTGCGTAGAACTTCTAAGGGTTGTTTGGAGCGGGTTGGAGCACCCGGTGTAGGAGCTAAACGTTGCTCAGGATCGACATTAAACTTGGATAATTTTGGGCTTATCGAGGTAAATACTCTTGACCTTCTATTGTAATTGGAAATTACATATTGTAGTTGTATAAATGAATATAAGATTCATAGAAGAGAATTGAACTGTAATAGAAGGATATTACAGAAAAGACTTGAATTGAAATCAGAAGTATATTAAGGTAGAAGTTGATAGACTTATATATAACCTTTTTAGGTTGAATGTTCTGCGAGTAGCATGTACTACTTGAAAGGTGTACAAGGCTAGCCGGGTTATAGCCGTGGAGCATTTTGCTAATAGTCGATAATCGTCGCGAGGTATGTGATTCTTCCTATACTCTTGAGCATGATATTTTAAAATATATAGTACGGTAGACGTACGTGTGCTAACTGAATAATAATTACGGCAATGTCTTTTGACTTAAGCCTGAATAATAATTACGGCAATGTCTTTTGACTTAAGCCTAAATAAATCTTGAAGTATTTCAAAAGAATACTGAATCATTTTTAGCAGAAGAGTAATGCTTGGTTTTAAAAGCTTAAGAGTTATACTAGCTTTATGGGAAGTTAGGTATAACGGCTTAAGTGAGATAAAAATAATGATTTATTGATTTAAGAAGATAAGAGACTTGATCTTAAAAGATAAGAGACTTGATTTAATCTGAATTTTGTTAAAAAAAGTGTGAAACCTCATTCATGAGTAATGAGTACTTGGTTTTTAAAAGGAATAATGTTTTATTGATTTCGGAAATCAGAATAAGTATCGAACAAACCACAACAGCGCTAATAAAGGGGAAATGTATTGACTACTTAAGTATTATTAAAACCAGTAGAAACCTCCATCTGCATAGAAGCTAAGATGAGACAAAATGATATTACATTTCCTAGATCATGGCTGCTTAAATAAGATTGATTATGAACAAGACTAACCTACTCACATATAAGGCATATGTATCTCAAATTGTTTTAAAGGAGAATTATATCATTAAGTGATTAAAACTATGAACTACGAAACCTTTCGAAAACGAGAAACTTGAGTATTTGAAATTAGGCAAACTTGAACGTTTGGAAAAGAATGTTGTTACTTGATTTTACAAAGAAAAGTGTTTTGATTTACTTAAGAAGATAGTCACTCTAGTTTTATACTACGGGTATTGTGTGACTTTTGTGAAAGAAACGGATCTTTTAAAGAGTTAATGTATGAAGTACTTTGGGGATAAAAACCCGAACTTGTTAATCATAAAGTAGAAAGTACCTTGTGTGAATAACTTGATTGTGTTGGTTTGTGATAGCCTTGTAATACTTCCTTGTTGATTTGATAATTAAACATGTTAGGATGCTACGTGTGTTAGTGTCTTGTGATGTTTGTGTAAAGAGGTTTCCCTTTTTGTGGTTATGGGGTCTAACGGTAAGCCGTTATGCTAATATTACATCACTCACCTCTTGACATGATTCCGGTTAAGCGCCCTCCGATGCGGGTAGACTGGTGATGCGGGACCATGATTCGAGAATACCTCATGCGGTCACGGGACCTATGCGGAGCTACGAGTTTCGAGTTAGTGTGCGGCCCTTGTGGTCACGCGGTGCATGTGGCCGTGCGATGCGAGTCGGGGCGTTCGGGAGTAGCTACCTCGACGCGAGAATACCTCATGCGGGCCATTGGAGTGGCATATGCGAGGCGAGAAGTTCGGGACTAGGCGCACATTAGATCTGCGAGCAGTGGCGGCCGATCATGTGGCGATGAGCGGTCGTAATCTGATTTATGACCGCTGATGCTGTGGGTTTTAGTAGTCGGCTATGCCTTCGTACTTACCGTCACGGTTTTATTATGACGGTGGGACGGTGTTCATGTGTGTTCCTTGGTGCTTTTGTTATACCCGTAGTTCCGGGGTATGTATGCGAGGGCGTGCGTGCGAGAATCACGTAAAAGATTGGAAAGGAAGAAAGAGGCGATTTTTCCACGGAAAAGTTTAGGTTTTGTGAAGGAAAAAGGTTCGTTTATGGGAATTGGATTCCCAGATTTGGTATTCGGACTTCCTGGAATATTAGAGAATTATGGAATTTTATTTTCGAAAATGGTCACGTGGGGCCCACGGGAGAAATTTCCGGTTGTGTGGGTCCCGCTTTGATTTTGAGATTTTGTCGGTTTTGGATATTTTCGGAAGACGAAATATTTTGGGCGAATCGGGGCGACACGTGTCACCCCATGTGGCACCTTTGGGCCGAAATATGTTTGTGCACAACGGTTAGAGTCGTTTTTAATGAAGCGTTTTCCACGACTTTCGTAGGGAATTTCCGGCTATGTCATTTAGTTTTTGCGGATTTTCCGAGAGGCGGAACATTTTGGACCAACGAGAGGCGGCACTGCACCCTCTTATTGTTGGGCAAATTGGTCGGCATGGACGATTTGGGGAGGTCAAGTTGGAGATATTTTTGGTAGATATTTTGTGTGCAAGTTGGCTAGGACACTTGGGTGAATCTTGGCCCTACACTTGCTAGGCACTTGGCTAGATCTTGGCCATTGGTTGGCCTTGGCTTGTGCTATAAATACCCCTCTCCTTTGATGAACTTCTTCATCCAAATGCCTAAGTCTTGAGAGCCTTCCTCCCGCACCGTGAGGCCCTCGGCGAGAGTTTCCCAGTGGGGTAGGCGAGGGTAGCCACCCCTCCTTTGTGGTGTGGCGTGGGGTACCCACAGCCTAGTTTGTTTTCATATAATACCCCCCCCTCTTGGTAGAAATACTCTCAAAAGTATTGTTATAATGCCCAAATTACCTTAGCCATATACCTTGTAGTATTCTAAGGTTATACCTTTACAAAAAGCCCAGTTATACTATTATACTTCCCGTCAGTCACAAAACCGAAACCCTAGGAAAATCTCCATAGTCCGTTGGAGTATTGTGTAGAAGTTGGTTAGAACTTCTAAGGGTGGTTTAGAGCGGGTTGGAGCGCTCGGAGTTGGAGCTAAACGATTGCCCAGGATCGACTTTAAACTCGGATAATTATGGGCTTATCGAGGTAATTATCTTGTCCCCCTATTGTAATTGGAAATTACATGTTGTTAGATTGTATAGTAGAAGTATACTATATATAATCTTGTTGTAATTACATGGGGTGTATTCACAGTGACTTGTGTAGTAATCAGTGGAGTAGTACCGTTAGGGTTAGATGTATAACCCCGGTTGGCTTGGTAGCCGGCCTCGTTAGAGGAGGAGGTTTACGCTGTTGCGGGGGAGTCTTTGCAAATTTCTGTAGAAAGTTCTACGATGAGACCTGAATGTTAATAAGCGCCTTGTGGCCTTATAGGTTGAAGTACTACGTGTGGCGCGTTCTACTTGGCTTAGGAGTAGCCGGCGGCGAGGTACTCGGAGCATTTTGCTATTAGTCGATAATCGTCGAGGTATGTGAACCTCTTCCTATCTCTCTAGCATGATATGTGTGAACTATGTAGTACGGTGAGCGTATATGTGCTAAATGTGTTTGAATGGTTTAAAACATAAAGTGTTATAACGGCTTTATGGGAAGTTGGTTATAACAGCTTTATGTTAGTAAGAAAATACATGTGGTTTTTAAGAGGTAACTGATTTGAACTATAACTGGCTTGTTATATGATAAGAAAGAACTTGAAGTATTTTCAAAAGATTTTTGAATCATTTTGAAAGGAGAAGTAATACTTGGTGTTTGAAAACTTAAGAGTTATACTAGCTTTATGGGAAGTTAGGTATAACGGCTTAAGAATGCTTTACTGATTTCGGAAATCAGAATGTGTATCGACAAACCACTGCAGCGTTCATAAAAGGAAATGTTTTGAATAATTAAGTATTATGAAAACGGTAGAAACTTCCATCCGCATAGAAGCTAAGATGAGACAAAATGATATTTCCTAGATCATGCATTCTTTGTAATAAGATTGTTATAAACAAGAATATCCTACTCACATATAAGGCTTATGTTTCTCAGATTGTTTAAAAGAGAATTATATTCTTAAATGAATAAGACTATGAACTACGAAACCTTTCTAAAAATAAGAAACGTGAACATTTGAAATTAGGCAAACTTGGACGTTTGAAAAATAATGTTGTTACTTGATTTTACAAAGAGAAGTAATTGATTTACTTAAAAGGATAGTCACTCTATTTTATACTACGGGTATTGTGTGACATTGTGAAAGTAACGTATCTTTTAAAGAGTTGATGTATGAAGTACTTTGGGGATAAAAACCCGATTTTGTTAATCATATAGTAGAAGGTACCTTGTGTGAACAACTTGATTGTATTGGTTTGTGATAGCCTTGTAATACTTTCTTGATTGCGTTGATAAGTAAACGTGTTGGGATGCTACGTGTGTTAGTATCTTGTGATGTTTGTGTGAAGGGTTTCTTGATTGTGCTTATTAACTATCGGTCGTTATGATAGTATTGTGGCATTCATCTCTTGAGATGATTCCGAGTTAAGCGCCCTCCGTGCGGGGTAGACTTCGGCGGTCGATGGACTATGATTCGAGAATACCTACGCAGTCCGAGGGCCTATGCGGAACTACGAGAGTTCCAGGTTAGTGTACGTCCTTTATGGGCATGCGGTCCTTGTGGCCATGCGGACTGCGAAGTCCAGGACGATGCCGGGGAGTAGCTACCCTCGATGCGGGGACGCCGTGCGGCCGATGAGATTGGCCTATGCGGAGTCGCGGAAAGTTCGAGGACTAGACGCCGCATTAGATCTGCGGGCAAGTGGCGGCTTTGATCATGTGACGATGCATGCAGATCTTATGATACGATTCATGACCTTGTTGGTGCTGTAGGTGTTAGTAGACGGCTATGCCTTCGTATTTCACCCGTCTGGTGTTATTATGGCACAGTGGGACTCGGTGTTCATGTGTGTTCCTTGGAACTTTATATCATAAGCTATGCGATGAGAATGTGTCCACGCACGATTGATGTTGTGGGCGTGAGACCCATGTTATGTTATTTGGTGATGACTTGAGGCGTGAGTCACGACTTGATATATTCGCTTAGTTATTGTAAAGCGTAGTTTGGTCATCATACATGTCTCTGCTTTATAGACTATTATGATTTTATTTGCGATTTTTAGTTTCACATACTACATTTTTGTTATCGACCTCCTTGGGTGCGTTCATGCCGCAGTTGAGGTACATCGATCGTTGATCCTAGCTCTCGGTCCGCGATTCGGCGTTTGGGAAGCTCCGTTTCTCGGAGGCTTATCGGTGGTATAGTCCCATGCGTAGTAAGTGTTTACATTCGGGGTTTGGCGGGCCTGTCCGCCATTGTGTCGTATCATTCTTAGAAGTGCAGAAATCTTTGTTGTGGCGGGGGTTGGTAAAAGGATTGCCGTTCATTTGTAAAAGAGTTGATGGTTATATATATGCCGAAAGGCAAGTTTCCTGATTATTGTTTTATATATTTACATTTATCTCATGTTGGGTTTTATGTTCCGATTACTCGATGTTGTGTCACCAGTGGTGCGGGGTAGGCACGATCCACGGGCCGAGTTCGGTCGTGACAAAAGTGGTATCGAGCGATTAATCCTCGGAAAGTGTCTGAGCCGTATCCGATGAGTCTTGATTATCGGTGTGTTGTGCACCACGATAATCGAGGCTATAGGATATTTAGGATTGGTTTCATTCTTCTCACTCTGAGATCGTGCCTTAGAGGCGTGTTGTAAGTTGGACCTCGACGAAATTCTTTCCCTTATCGTTATGCCTCGCGTGTAGGCAACCCGGGCCCGGAGGGCAAGCGGCGAGGCTGCGAGTAGAGTTCAGAGGGTGGCGAGGGCGAGCCCAATCATTACCTAGGTAGTGCTTCATTCGGGAAGTTTTGCGACGCCACTAGCCCCACAGAGTTTAGCACGGCGGCGATGCCTCTGATGACCATAATATTTGAACCTTCGATTCCACGGCCAGGAACAGAGAATATAGATTGCAAAGAGCGACCATTACTAGCTATAGATTTGGCTACGGAGAGTATACCGATGTACCGCGAGTCGGAGGACTATCTAAAAGAGGTTGTGCAAGAGTAATTCTTGATTGGGCTTGAGCATGGCCTCGTATGCGGGCTTATGCGCAGCCGAGAAACGTAGAGATCGACGGGTTAACGAAGGACAACGAAGAGGGCGAGGCAAGAGTCCTTTGGTAACTTTCAAGGTGAGTATACCTTAAGTGCTATGTTACGATAGCGGTATGTTAGTTGTGATTAGAATCATGGTGGGTTAACCGAGTAAGATTTTGGGGTTAGAGAAGGTGTGAGCCTTAGAGTGTTATACGAAAGACCTTAGAGGTAAGGCCATCTCGAGAAAGGTGTAGTGTTATGTTTGACCCTTATAGGAGTGCATAGTGCACGTGAGCTATGTTCGTGGGATAAGTCCTGAGTGGCGTGATTTGAAGGAAGGTAGTCGAGCTAAGAAGGCCGCCAGGTTTTAATAGCGTGTTTAGTAAGATTATTCCTTGGGAGCTAGTGTTTGCGCGCTGCGGGTCGGGTTGAGGCCATGTGCGGGTCAACCCGCGCAGGTATGGTGGTGGGTCAGTTTGTGGTGGTCCCTTGTGGTAGGGTCGCGAGGTGTTAGGCCCATGTTTAGTGCTAGCGTGCAAGTTCGTGGATGCGTTCGACTGCTGGTCGGGCGATGGGGCACTATCGTGTTCTTGGTCGAGTCGTTCCTCGGCGGTGTTGTTGTTATCTAAAAAGTTTGTGAGGTTGCAGGTGCCTACCTTCACCTTATGACGATGGAGCCAGTGGTACAGTGTTTCTCTTCGGGAGTTTGTACGGCGGGGCTAGGAACTCGTAAGTCTCAGAATCGCATTCGCCTCGGGCGGTGTTTTGATTTCGGTAGCCGTGAGATCGTTGTCTCCGGTTGGAGTGTTTGCTACCATTTCGGTGTTCGGATGTCGCCTTGTGGCGCCTTGTAGGCGAAATGCAAGTTGCGGTCGATTGGTTCGATGTTGGCGGGGTTCGGATAGTTGGTTCAGCTTGTTCCGGCCGGTATGGATAGTGAAGCTTGTCTAGAAGAAGTTACAGCAGCTCGGAGAATCGTGCGGATAATCGGCGGACGCTTAGAGTTCAGGCCGACGGTCGGTCTTCTGAAAGTACCACCCCGGTTAGGGTGTAGCGAGTTTGGAAACAAAGGAACTTAGCGAGTTACTTTGGGCCTTTGTGAGTTCATGTGAAGAATAGGCGGGTTGCCTATATGTTAGCATTCTTGTCCGACTTAGGAGGAAGGGCGCTCGGTCTTTCGTATTGTTATGTTCGGAAAGTATCAAGATCCATCCGAATGTTCCCGATTAATGATGACCACGTTAGAGATAGTAACCGAGTTTTGGATACTAAAGCGAGATCGTAAATGTGATAAGAATCCGAGTGTCACGACCTTGATGATCGCGTGCGGCCTGCACCATTTGTTGGGTCGTCGGAGCACGGCTCGCGACAAAGTGACAAAAGTAGTATTATTTGTGGGGATGTTAGAGGTGTTTCCTCGTGGACTTGGATGTAGGTAGTTTGCGTGGGTATTTCTCTGGCCAGCAGTGTCAGGAGTGTTTCGTACGTATAGTAGTGAAGACTAAACTGTCACGCGTTCGTTTTGACACTTAGAAGGAACATTCGGAATGAATGTTTCTAAGGAAGAATGTTATACCGTAGTTCCAGGGTATGTATGCGAGGACGTACGTACGAGAATACGACAGAAAGATTGGAAAGGAAGAAAGAGGCGATTTTTCCACGGAAAAGTTTCCGGTTTTTGTGAAGGAAAAAGGTTCGTTTATGGGAATTGGATTCCAGTTTGGTATTCGGTCTTCTGGAATATTAGAGAATTATGGAATTTTATTTTCGAAAATGGTCACGTGGGGCCCACGGGAGAAATTTACGGTTTTGTGGGGCCCGCTTTGATTTTGAGATTTTGGCCGTTTTGGATATTTTCGGAAGACGAAATATTTTGGACGAATCGGGGGGCGACACGTGTCACCCCCATGTGGCACCTTTGGGCCGAAATATGTTTGTGCACAACACCCGGTTAGAGTCGTTTTTCGACCGAACGCTTTCCACGCCTTTCGTAGGGAATTTCGGCTATGTCATTTAGTTTTTGCGGATTTTTCCGAGGCGGAACATTTTGGACCAACGAGGCGGCAGCACCCTCTCATTGGTGGGCAAAGTGGGCGGCATGGACGATTTGGGGAAGGCAAGTGGGAGATATTTTTGGTAGATATTTTGTGTGCAAGTTGGCTAGGACACTTGGGTGAATCTTGGCCCTACACTTGCTAGGCACTTGGCTAGATCTTGGCCATTGGTTGGCCTTGGCTTGTGCTATAAATACCCCTCTCCTTTGATGAACTTCTTCATCCAAATGCCTAAGTCTTGAGAGCCTTCCCCCTCCCCTTTTCGTGAGGCCCCCTTGGCCGAGAGTTCCCCCCCCCTAGTGGGGTAGGCCGAGGGGTAGCCACCCCCATCCTTTGTGGTGTGGCCGTGGGGTACCCCCCCCCCCTAGCCTAGTTTGTTTTCATATAATACCCCCCCCTCTTGGTAGAAATACTCTCAAAAGTATTGTTATAATGCCCAAATTACCTTAGCCATATACCTTGTAGTATTCTAAGGTTATACCTTTACAAAAAGCCCAGTTATACTATTATACTTCCCGTCAGTCACAAAACCGAAACCCTAGGAAAATCTCCATAGTCCGTTGGAGTATTGTGTAGAAGTTGGTTAGAACTTCTAAGGGTGGTTTAGAGCGGGTTGAGCGCTCTGAGTTGAGCTAAACGATTGCCCAGATCGACTTTAAACTCGGATAATTATGGGCTTATCGAGGTAATTATCTTGTCCCCTATTGTAATTGGAAATTACATGTTGTTAGATTGTATAGTAGAAGTATACTATATATAATCTTGACCGTAATTACATGGTGTATGTGCTGACTTGTGTAGTAGTGCAGTGGAGTAGTACGTTAGGGTTAGATGTATAACCCCCGGTTGGCTTGGTGGCCGGCCTCGTTAGAGAGGAGGTTTACGCTGTTGCGGGGAGGTCTGCGAAATTTCGTAGAAAGTTCTACGATGAGACCTAAATGTTAATGCGCCTTGTGGCCTTATAGGTTGAAGTACTACGTGTGGCGCGTTCTACTTGGCTTAAGGAGTGGCCGGCGGCTTGAGGTACTCGGGCATTTTGCTATTAGTCGATAATCGTCGCGAGGTATGTGAACCTCTTCCTATCTCTCTAGCATGATATGTGTGAACTATGTAGTACGGTGAGCGTCATGTGCTAAATGTGTTTGAATGGTTTAAAACATAAAGTGTTATAACGGCTTTATGGGAAGTTGGTTATAATGACTTTATGTTAGTAAGAAAATACATGTGGTTTTAAGAGGTAATCGATTTGAACTATAAGCGGCTTGTTATATGATAAGAAAGAACTTGAAGTATTTTCAAAAGATTTTTGAATCATTTTGAAAGGAAGTAATACTTGGTGTTTGAAAACTTAAGAGTTATACTAGCTTTATGGGAAGTTAGGTATAACGGCTTAAGAATGCTTTCTTGATTTGGAAATCGAATGTGTATCGACAAACCAACTGCAGCGTTAATAAAGGAAATGTTTTGAATAATTAAGTATTATGAAAACGGAGAAACTTCCATCTGCATAGAAGCTAAGATGAGACAAAATGATATTTCCTAGATCATGGTTTGTAATAAGATTGTTATAAACAAGAATATCCTACTCACATATAAGGCTTATGTTTCTCGATTGTTTAAAAGAGAATTATATTCTTAAATGAATAAGACTATGAACTACTAAACCTTTCTAAAAATAAGAAACGTGAACATTTTAAATTAGGCAAACTTGGACCTTTGAAAAATAATGTTGTTAATTGATTTTACAAAGAGCAGTAATTGAGTTACTTTAAAAGGATAGTCACTCTATTTTATACTACTGTATTGTGTGACATTGTGAAAGTAAGGTATCTTTTAAAGAGTTGATGTATGAAGTACTGGGGGGATATAAACAAGATTTTGTTTATCATATAGTAGAAGGTACGTTGTGTGAACAACTTGATTGTATTGGTTTGTGATAGCCTTGTAATACTTTCTTGATTGCGTTGATAAGTAAGCGTGTTGGGATGCTACGTGTGTTAGTATCTTGTGATGTTTGTGTGAAGGGTTTCTTGATTGTGCTTATTAACTATCGATCGTTATGATAGTATTGTGGCATTCATCTCGAGATGATTCGGGGTTAAGCGCCTCCGACGCGGGGTAGACTCGGGAGGGTCGATGGACCTATGATTCGAGAATACCTCACGCAGTCCCGGGGCTATGCGGAACTACGAGTTCGTGTTAGTGTCGCCCTTTATGGGCATGCGGTCCTTGTGGCGTGCGGTGCGAAGTCGGGGCGATGCGAGTAGCTACCTCGACGCGGGGATGCCATGCGGGCGATGAGATTGGCCTATGCGAGCTGCGGAAAGTTCCAGACTAGACGCGCGCATTAGATCTGCGGGCAAGTGGCCGCTTTGATCATGTGACGCAGACAGATCTTATGATACGATTCACGACCTTGTTGATGCGTGGGTGTTAGTAACGGCTATGCCTTCGCACTTACCGTCGACGGTGTTATTATGGCAGTGGGACTCGGTGTTCATGTGTGTTCCTTGGAACTTTTATATCATAAAGCTGGCGATGAGAATGTGTCCCACGACACGATTGATGTTGTGGGCGTGAGACCCATCTGTTATGTTATTTGGTGACGACTTGAGGCGTGAGTCACGACTTGATATATCGCTTAGTTATTGTAAAAGCGTAGTTTGGTCATCATACATGTCTCCCGCTTTATAGACTATTATGATTTCATTTGCGGTATTTTTAGTTTCACATACAAATTTTTGTTATCGACCTCCTTGGGGCCGCGTTAAATGCCGCAGTCGAGGTACATCGATCGTTGATCCTAGCTCTCGTGGTCACGATTCAGCGTTTGGGAAGCTCCGTTTCTCGGAGGCTTATCGGTGGTATAGTCCCCGTCGTAGTAAGTGTTTACATTCGTGGGTTTGGCGGCCCATCCCGCCATTGTGGTCGTATCATTCTTAGAGGTCCGTAATCTTGTTGTGGCGGGGTTGGTAAAAGGATTAATTTGTTCATTTGTAAAAGAGTTGATGGTTATATATATGCCGAAAGGCAAGTTTTCCTGATTATTGTTTTATATATTTACATTTATCTCATGTTGTGGTTTTATGTTCGTGATTACTGATGTTGTGTCACTAGGGTGCCCGGTAGGCACGATCCACGGGCCGGTTGGTCGTGACACTTTTATATCATAGGATCGCGGTGAGGAAGGTATTCCATGGGCATGATTGATGTTGTGGGCCCGAGACCCATAGTTGTATTTAAGTGATGACTTTGAGGCGTGAGTCACGACTTGACATGGCTTATTTATTGTGAATCGTAGTTTGGTTATCATACATGTCTCTCGCTTTATATAGACTACTATGATTTCATTTACGTATTTTCGTTTCACATACTTGGTACTGTTGCTTGGCCTCGCCCGGGCCGCGTTCATGCCGCAGGTAGAGGTACACCAGTGTTGATCCTCGCTCTTAGGGTCACAGTTCAGCGTTGGGAAGCTCCGTTTCTCTGGAGGCTTATCAGTGGTATAGTCCCATGTCGTTGTAAGTGCTTACATTCAGGGGTATGGCGGGGCCCTGTCCCGCCATTGTTGTCATATCATTCCTAGAGGTCTGTAGTACTGTTGTGGCGTAATTGTAAAAGGGATATCGTTCTAGTTGTTATATATATATATATGCCGAAAGGCAACTTTTCTCAGATAACTGTTTTACACTTCACTTTATTCATGTCTTGTTTTATATTCCGCTGATTACTCTGATGTATGGCTACTTGGGTGCCCGGGGTAAGGCACCAGTCACGGGCCCGGGTTCGGGTCGTGACAAAAGTGGTATCAGAGCAGTTAATCCTCGGAAAGTGTCTACAGATCGTATCTAGTAGAGTCTTGATTATCGGTGTGTTGTGCACCACACCAATAATCAGGAGGCTATAGGATATTTAGGATTGGTTTCCATTCTTCTCACTCTGAGATCGTGCCTTAGAGCTGTGTTATAAGTTGGACCCTCTAACGTATTTCTTTCCGCACTGTTATGCCTCGCGTAAGGCAAACCCGAGGAGAGGGCAAAGCAGGAGGCGCGAGAGAAATCTGAGAGGATACTAGGCACAGCCCAATCATCACCGGTGGTGCTTCATTCGGGGATTACGCCACGTCGCTAGCCCCACAGAGTTTAGCACGGCGCAGCGGTTCTGCCGCGCCATGACATTTACACCTTCGGTTCCGACCCGATGGCGAAAGTATAGTTTGCAAAGAGACGACCACATTACTAGCAAGGATGTAGCTACCAGTATATGATGTACCGATTAATCACGTCTTGATGACTATCTAAAGAAAGATTGTGCAAGAGTATCTCTTGATCAAGCATGGATATTGCCCGCGCGAAGCTTATGCACGACGCAGAGGAACGTAGGATCAACGTTAACCAAGATCAGCGAAGAGGGCGTAACAACAGGTCCTTTGGTAACTTTCGAGGCAAACCGCCAAAGCCAGATCGGTTATGCGCCTCCACGGTGCAAAGTGGTCCTCCGAACTTCGGGGCGCTCGGGTATGCAGGAGTTGGGCGAGAACTCCGGGCTTAGGTTCCACGGCTACGTAGGTTCCAACACCGGATTCAGTTTTTTCCCGGTGTTCACGATGTGACGCCATCCCGGGAATGTCGCCTTTTTAGTTGGTACTTGTTTTACTGCGGCGTCGGGCCATGTGTCGAAAGGTGTCCTAGTAGGAGGATGCAAGTAGGAGGACTCGGCTTCGTGATCGGTGACCAGTTCATCATCTTCCCAGCTATGCGCCACAGGCGGTGATTGATTAGAACAAAGGGGAAGTGAAGCAGTAGATACAGGCATATCATTAACTCCCTAGAGATTGTGTGTGTGATAAGATAAGTATATCTTAAGTGTTATGTTCAGATAACATTGTGTAAATTGTGATTAAAAATCATGGTTAGTTAACCGAGTAAGATTGGGGATAAGGAAAGTGTGAGCCTTAGAGTTTTATACGTAGAGACCTTAGAGGTAAGGCCATCTCGAGTAAAAGACGTATTTGTTTTTTTTATGTTTGACCCTTATCGGAGTGCATAGTGCACGTGAGAGATGTAGGTGTGATAAATCCCTGAGTGGTACGAAATGAAAGAGGGTAGTTGAGCTAAGAAGACCACTAGGTTTTTCGTGACTTGATTAGTGAGATTGTTCCGGATCGGGGAACAAGAGTTTTTGCGCGATAGCGGGTCGGGTTGAGGACGACCGGGTCAACCGCGACCTGTATTGTGGCGGGTCGGTTTGTGGTGGTCCCGCTTTGTGATAGGATCACGGGGGTGTTAGGCCCAAGTTTAGTTAACCATCGTACGAGTTCGTGGATGCATTCGACCAGTAGTCGGACCGATGAGGTCAGCCCCTCTTGTCTTTCAGTCAAGATCGTTTTACTCGGCAGAAGGTTATGCGAGATGTTATATTAGGAAGTTTGTAAGGCTGCACGAGGTGACTACCTTCACCTTATGACAGACAGTGGAGCCCAGGTTACGGCTATTTCTTTTCTGGAGGTTTTACCAAGCAGGGTTAGGAACTTAGGTGAGTCTCAGTATCGCATTCGCCCTCGGGCCAGTGTTTGGACTTCAGGGGTAGCTGTGAGGATTGTTGTCTCCTGTTGAGGGAGTGTTTTATAGCTACCATTTCAGTATTCGGATGTCGCCTTATGAAGCCTTGTAGGGGCGGAAGCGTAAATTGCCGGTCGACTGGTTCGATGTTGGCAAGGTTCAAATAGTTGGTTCATACTAGTTCAGCAGGATGTGGATAGGGTGAAGCTTATCCAGGAGAGGTTATTGGCAGCTTAGAGTCAACAGAAGTCGTGCGGATGATCGGCGACGACGCTTGGAGTTCAGGTTGACGGTGGTTCTTCTTGAAGGTACCACCGGAAGGTGTGAAATTCGGAAACAGAGGAAACTTAGCCCGAGTTACTTTGGGCCTTTCGGTCAGTGAAGAGTAGGCCAGGTTGCCTATATGTTAACTTTTGTCGTCCGACGTAGGAGGCAGTACGTCCGGTCTTTCATGTTGTTGTGATCAGAAAATATCGGAGATCCATCCAGAGTGTTCCCAGTTAATGATGACCAAGTTGGAGGTAGTAACCCAGAGATTTGGAAACTGAAGTAGTAACAGAAATGTGGTAAGTTATGAGAAAGAGTTCGAGTGTACAAGAAGGGTACGACGAGTAAGGGAAGAAGCGATCATGTGTTAAGAACATAGAAGTGATCATTTCGTTTGTAAAGTGAAGGTGCGATGGGAGTATCTTTTAGCCCTTGGGTGGGAGTTTTTGTGATGCTAGAGATGATTCCTCGTGGACTTGGATTAAGAAATTGCGCGCGTATTATTTTGTGGCCATATGTGGCATTGGCAACTTGTTTAAGTTAAAAGGAACTTCATCGTTATCCGTCTTGAGAAGGAACATTCGGGACGAATGTTTCTAAGGAGGGGAGAATGTTATACCCCGTATTTCCAGAGTATGTACTTGAGGACGTACGTAGAAAATTTAAGCCTTAAAGTTAGGCTAGGACCGAAAATTTTGTGCATAACACACGAAAAGAATCGTTTTCCGACGAAACGTCTTTCAAAGCTTGCGAAGGGAAAATTCCGGCTATGACATTTATTATTTTTGCGGATTTTTCCGAGAGACGAAATATTTTGGACCAACGAGAGGGCGACACTTGGCACCCTCTAATTGGTGGACTTGTGGGCGTCAATTTGGACGATTGGAGCATTGTAGTTGGTAGAATATTTTGTGTTAGTTGGTGTGGTAGATGGATAAGGTACACATGGGTAAATCCTTACCCTACACTTGCCTACCACTTGGCTTGATCTTGGCTCTTGGTTGTCCTATAAATACCCCTCCCTTTGTGAAGACTTCTTCATCCTAAAAATCTCTAAGTATTGAAAAACCCTTCCCCCTTTGAAGAGGCTCTCGTCCTTTGAGCACCCCTCCCCCCTTGTGAAGGCCCTTGGCCGAGGGGTACACCCTCCCCCCCTCCTAGTGGCCTTGGCCGAGAGTACCCCCCCCCCCCCCTCTTGAGAGTTGTCTCGTAAAATACTACCCCCCCTCGTGGTAGAAATACTCTCCAAGTATAGTTACTATTCCAAAATACCTTGGCCCATATACCTTGTAGTATTCCAAGGTTACACCTATACTAAAAGCCCAGAAATACTATTATACTTCCCTTCAGTCACAAAAACGAAACCCTAAGAAAAAATCTCCATAGTTGGTTGGAGTATTAAGAAGAGGCTGCGTAGAACTTCTAAGGGTTGTTTGGAGCGGGTTGGAGCACCCGGAGTAGGAGCTAAACGTTGCTCAGGATCGACATTAAACTTGGATAATTTTGGGCTTATCGAGGTAAATACTCTTGACCTTCTATTGTAATTGGAAATTACATACTGTAGTTGTATAAATGAATATAAGATTCATAGAAGAGAATTGAACTGTAATAGAAGGATGTCACAGAAAAGACTTGAATTGAAATCAGAAGTATATTAAGGTAGAAGTTGATAGACTTATATATAACCTTTTTAGGTTGAATGTTCTGCGAGTAGCATGTACTACTTGAAAGGTGGACAAGGCTAGCCGGGTTATAGCTGTGGAGCGTTTTGCTAATAGTCGATAATCTTCGCGAGGTATGTGATTCTTCCTATACTCTTGAGCATGATATTTTAAAATATATAGTACGGTAGACGTACGTGTGCTAACTGAATAATAATTACGGCAATGTCTTTTGACTTAAGCCTGAATAATAATTACGGCAATGTCTTTTGACTTAAGCCTAAATAAATCTTGAAGTATTTCAAAAGAATACTGAATCATTTTTAGCAGAAGAGTAATGCTTGGTTTTAAAAGCTTAAGATTTATACTAGCTTTATGGGAAGTTAGGTATAACGGCTTAAGTGAGATAAAAAGAATGATTTATTGATTTAAGAAGATAAGAGACTTGATCTTAAAAGATAAGAGACTTGATTTAATCTGAATTTTGTTAAAAAAAGTGTGAAACCTCATTCATGAGTAATGAGTACTTGGTTTTTAAAAGGAATAATGTTTTAATGATTTCGGAAATCAGAATAAGTATCGAACAAACCACAGCAGCGCTAATAAAGGGGAAATGTATTGACTACTTAAGTATTATTAAAACCAGTAGAAACCTCCATCTGCATAGAAGCTAAGATGAGACAAAATGATATTACATTTCCTAGATCATGGCTGCTTAAATATGATTGATTATGAACAAGACTAACCTACTCACATATAAGGCATATGTATCTCAAATTGTTTTAAAGGAGAATTATATCATTAAGTGATTAAAACTATGAACTACGAAACCTTTCGAAAACGAGAAACTTGAGTATTTGAAATTAGGCAAACTTGAACGTTTGGAAAAGAATGTTGTTACTTGATTTTACAAAGAAAAGTGTTTTGATTTACTTAAGAAGATAGTCACTCCAGTTTTATACTACGGGTATTGTGTGACTTTTGTGAAAGAAACGGATCTTTTAAAGAGTTAATGTATGAAGTACTTTGGGGATAAAAACCCGAACTTGTTAATCATAAAGTAGAAAGTATCTTGTGTGAATAACTTAATTGTGTTGTTTTGTGATAGCCTTGTAATACTTCCTTGTTGATTTGATAATTAAACATGTTAGGATGCTACGTGTGTTAGTGTCTTGTGATGTTTGTGTAAAGGGGTTTCCCTTGTTGTGCTTATGGGGTCTAACGGTAAGCCGTTATGCTAATATTACATCACTCACCTCTTGACATGATTCCGGGGTTGGCGCCCTCCGACGGGGTAGACTCGGTGATGCAGGACCATGATTCGAGAATACCTCATGCGGGTCACGGGGACCTATGCGAGCTACGAGTTCGAGTTAGTGTGCGGCCCTTGTGGTCATGCGGTCTATGTGGCTACGCGGATCGCGAGTCGGGGACGTTGCGGGAGTAGCTACCCTCGACGCGAGGAATACCTCACGCGGGCCATTGGAGTGGCCTACGCGAGTGCGGGAAGTTCGGGACTAGACACGCATTAGATCTGCGCGAGTGGCGGCCGATCATGTGGCGGTCTAGACATATCTCATGATACGATTTATGACCTGTTAGTGCGTAGGTTTTAGTAGTCGGCTATGCCTTCGTACTTACCGTACGGTTTTATTATGACACGTGGGACACGGTGTTCATGTGTGTTCCTTGGTGCTTTTATATCATAGGCGCCGCGGTGAGGAAGGTATTTCACGGGCATGATTGATGTTGTGGGCGTGAGACCCAGGTTGTATTTAAGTGATGACTTTGAGGCGTGAGTCACGACTTGACATGATCGCTTATTTATTGTAGCGTAGTTTGGTTATCATACATGTCTCGCTTTATATAGACTACTATGATTTCATTTCTTGTATTTTGATTTCACATACTTGGTACTGTTATCGACCTCGCCGGGCTGCGTTCATGCCGCGGTAGAGGTACACGGTGTTGATCCTCGCTCTAGGAGTCACGATTCAGCGTTGGGAAGCTCCGTTTCTCGGAGGCTTATCGGTGGTATAGTCCTGCCGTTGTAAGTGCTTACATTCGGGGTATGGCGGGCCCTGTCCCGCCATTATTATCATAGCATTCCTAAGTGCAATCTTATTTGTGGCCAGAATTGTAAAAGGGATGTAAGCTATTCAGTTGTTATATATATATATATGCAGAAAGGCAACTTTTCTCGAATAACTGCTTTACACTTCACTTTATTCATGTCTTGTTTTATATTCCACGATTACTACGATGTATGGCTACTTGGGTGCACAGGGTAAGGCACCATCCGGCCGGTTGGTCGTGACACGAGTTACCTGCGTGGAGGCATAATCGGTAAAAACGAAATACGCCATGGGGTCCAACTTATAACACATTTCTAAGGCACGATCTCGAGTGAGAAGAATGGAAACCAATCCTAAATATCCTATAGCCTCACGATTATTGATGGTGCACAACACACCGATAATCAAGACTACTAGATACGATGCGTAGAGACTTTCCGAGGACTAATCGCTCGATACCACTTTTGTCACGACTGACCTCGGGCTGATCGTGCCTTACCGGCACCTAGTGATACAACATCGAGAGAAAATCGTGAAACAAAAACTTAAACAGAAACAAGATACAAGATAAGAAAGCAGGTTAACCAAAAGCGGTCACCATTGTATATACAATATAACCGACGATTACAATCCTTTACAAACCCGCCACAACCGTACTCTGGACCTCTAAGAATGTAACAACAACTATGACGGACGGGGCCGCCATACCCAGAATGTACAAGTACCAACAAAGGATGGGGACTATACCAAAAGATAAGCCTCGAGAAACGGAGCTTCCAACGCGAGCTGCGATCCTATGAGCGAGGATCAACAACTGGTGTACCTCTACCTGCGGCATGAACGCAGCCCCCCGATGGAGGTCAGTACAACAGGTACCAAGTATGTGAAACTGAAAAATACTGTAATGAAATCACATTTCATCATTTTATAAAATCATTTCGCAATAAGTAAACAGTTATGTCAAGTAAGGGGACGCATATCCTCAAAATAATCTCACACATAACTATGGGTCTCACGCCCATAATATCAATCATGCCCATGGAACCCATTCCTCACTGCCGGCAGTACATGATGTAAAATAACACCCATATGTGAACCTGAACACTAGATCCTGCCTGCGTCATTAAACCGATCGGGCCAAGTAGAGTAGCCAACTACCAGATCCGAAGGCTAGTCATAAAACTTCACGGGCCAAGTACGGAAGCCAACTACCAGATCCAAACCAGCCACGCAACTGGCCGAGGAAAGTATCTTAAGCTAGCGTACCAGAGCCTACCGTCTCACGAGATATGACCATGGCAAGTATCTTAAGCTATCTACCAGAGCGTGCCGATACACGAGAAATGACCAGGACAAGTATCTAAAGTGTGCCTGTAACCACATGCACAAATCAAGCTCGTGATTGTTCGTCACCGCGGCAAGCTTCATGGATTAGCGGTCCATGGACTAATAACATAACCCGGGGATTTAACCCCTCACAATGACCGCATGCCCCGGCATCTTACCTCGGTATAAGCATGGCCATGAAACCATCCTACTGGACGCATACCCGTGGGCCACCCATCGTGTCAGTATGTCCAAAGGAAATAACAAGATAATACTCAAAGTGGACGCATACTCGTGGGCCACCTATCGTGTCAGTATGTCCAAAAGAAATAACCAGATAATACTCAAAGTGGACGCATACCCGTGGACCATCCAACACGTCAGTATGTCCAACAATCAATCAAATAGCCGGCCCTCCACCGAGAGACACAGTAGCACAAAATCAAACACTTGCACCACAACAAAGCCATCACCACAAACATAGGCAAGTTTAAGGTACTTTTATTTTATGTCAACAATCCGGGTTTCATCCCCAAAATACTACATACTTTCATTCTTTCAAAAAGACCTCTTTTTACGTAAAATCAATACGATACTATCACTCGTAGTATCAAACACATTTTCTTTTCAAACCAAATTACTACACCTTTCAGAAAATCCTTACAAGACTTTTAAAATCAAGTACTCTATACTTTTTAAACCAAGTGCTTTATAATTTTAAGACAATATCAAGTATACTTTTAAAACCCCGTAAATTACTCTTTTCAAAACAAGTAACCCATACTTAAATCAAGTTACTTCTCCTTTTCCAAAATCAAGCCGTTTATAAGTAAAGTCTCTTATTTTATCTTCATAAAGTCGTTATAACTAACTTCCCATAAAGCTATTATAACACTTTATGTTTTAAAAATAAACTAAATTCATTTCACACACGTACGTCTACCGTACTATATAGTTTACAACTATCATGCTCAAGAGTATAGGAAGAATCACATACCTCTTCGGCTTAATCCACAAGCCAAGTCGAGTATGCCGCGCGTAGAAAATCCACCTATAATAACCACAATATATCTATCAACCTCTAGTTCTCTTCGTAGCATATTCTAAGTAAATAGTTCCTTATTCTACGGAAAATTCATGCAAACACCTCCCCAAAGAATCACATAAATAACCTCCTAACAAGGCTTGTTACGAGCCAACAACTCGAGGATTACACGCCTAACGGGCGTGTGCAATTCTGCCTCATAATAATACTACACAAGTCTACTGTAAATACAGTCCAAATGTAAATACAGTTCAGTTCTTTATAATCATCCTTCCAATATCTTATACTCAATTCTAAACTACTACAATATGTAATATCCAATTACAATAGGGGGACAAAGATCATTACCTCGATGAGCCCAAAATTATCCAAGATATAAGTCGCTCCTAAGCAAGGTTTAGCTCCAAATCTTTGTGTTCCAATCCACCACAAATCACCCTTAGAAGCTCCTAATCAACTTCTACTCAAGAACCAACTCAAACAAGTGAAGAACACTTAGGTTTTTCTTCAAGGTGCTCACGGCCAAGGGGTAGTTTTTAGGGGCTAGGGTGTGAAATCTTTTCTAACTTTGGTTAATAATCTTCCTAATACACTAAGGAAGAACACTTAAGAGTTTAAGAATTTTTGGACAAAGTTTGGTTAAGGGAGAGGGGTGTTGGACGAGAACTACAACAAAGGGGGAAAGGATTTTTGTGACTTGGAAATTGTTTAAGTGGATGAAGAAGTCTTGCAACTTAAGGGGGTATTTATAGGACATTCAAGGGCTAGGATTGAAACATGTGTATGGTGTAGATTGGGGACATGTGTTGTGTGGGTCCCACTTATCTATCTACTCCACAAATATCTTGCAAGACTTTGACCAAATGTTTTAAGCCTTTTTCATGAAAAAAACGTGTAAACCATGCCCTCCAATTCGTCCACCAAGTGCCACCTAGGGGTGACACATGTCGCCCTCCTATTGGTCCAAAATATTTCATTTTCCGAGAATATCCGTAATGCCAAAAATCCGAAAACAAAGTGGGCCTCACAAAACCGTAAATTCTCCCGTGGGCCCCACGTGAACAATTCCGGAAATAAAATTCCAAAATTCTCAAAATAATCCCAGAAGTCTGAATACCGAATCTGGGAATCCAATTCCCATAATCGAACCTTTTTCCTTCACAAACTCCGGAAACTTTTCCGTCAAAAAATCACATCTTTCTTCCTTTCTAATTTTTAATGTCGTATTCTCGTACGTACGTCTTCACACACATACCCTGGAACTACGGGGTGTAACAGAAGTACTTCGGAGCATTTTGCTAATTGTCGATAATCATCGCGAGGTATGTGAACCTCTTCTTTCTTTTGACATGATTCTATGTATGGAATATACATGTGGTACTATTTCATGATTCCTTCTACTTTTAGAAGTTAAGAGGTATGTATGTTGATTTACTCTACGTAAAGGTTATGTCTAAGTTATCCTAAGTTCTTACCAAGTCTTATGGGGGATGTTGGTAAGAGTCGTTAGGAGGTATTTGGAGCAAAGTTGACTTGGCTAAGTTACGGCACAAATGAGAATAAGTATCGAACAAGCCACTGCAGCGTTAATAAAGGAAAATGTAATCACAATCAATTAAGTTAAAATGAGTAGAATTCTCCATCTGCATAGAAGCTAAGATAAGACAAAATTATATTACATTTTCTAGATCATGGCTACTTGATTAAGATCGTTATAAATAAGTATAACTTATTCACAACGCACCAAAGTATATGTTACTTAATTTATAAGAATTTACGTATGAGGTTTTAAGACTATGAACCTCAAATTCTTCAAAGGGTTAAGAGACTTTATTTTTCAAGTTATGGGACTTGATTCTTAAAGGAAGGAATGAATTGATTTAAAAGCATAGAATACTTGATTTGGAAAGTATTGATTTCTTGCCATTCTAAAGTTAAGAAACTTGTTTTCTTAAAAGTTAAGAGACTTGAAGTATTTTGAAAGCTATGTGATTTGATTTGAAAGTATAAGTCTCTTGGTTATAAAAGGAATGAATTTGTCTAAGACATAAAGAGTTATAACGGCTTTATGGGAAGTTGGTTATAACAACTTTATGGAAGATTAAAAGAATGGTTTTCTTCAGTAATGTAAGCAAAGAAATGATTTGAAATAAAGAAGGGCAAATTGTTTTAAAGGTACCAATTGCTTAAGGTTTTAAAGAAAGAAGTCACTTGATTTAGAAGCCTATAAATGTATTTCTAAAAAGTATTGTGACTTGTCTTGAAAAGTAGATATAACCTTATACTACGGTTATTAGTATCTTGGAAGTTTTATTTGAAAGAGAATTATTTTAAAGGAGTAGAGGCACGTAGTACGTTGGGTTAAATTCCCAGATTTTATAATGACATGTTAGTGCCTTAAGTAAACTAAAATGGGAGTGTATATGAACAAGCTAATAAGAAGTTAGGGGATTTCTTAACTTGCTTAGGTTATGTATGATAAGCCGGTAGTGCTTATGTTATGTATGATAAGTCGGTAGTGCTTAGGTTATGTATGATAAGCCGGTAGTGCTTATGTTATGTATGATAGCCGGTTGAGCTAGGTTATGTGTATGATTGAGGGGTAAGAGTATAAATGCGGGGTAAACCCCCAAGACGTTATAAAACCTTCTGTGTATGATTGAGGGGTAAGAGTATAAATGCGGGGTAAACCCCCAAGACGTTATACCACCTTCTGTGTATGATTGAGGGGTAAGAGTATAAATGCGGGGTAAACCCCCAAGACGTTATACCACCTTCTGTGTATGATTGAGGGGTAAGAGTATAAATGCGGGGTAAACCCCCAAGACGTTATACCACGTTCTGTGTATGATTGAGGGGTAAAAGTATAAATGCGGGGTAAACCCCCAAGACGTTATACCACCTTCTGAGTGTGATTGCGGGGTAAACCCCCAAGACATTATACCACTCCATGGATTTGCTACCCATGATGCGAGGAATACCTCATGCGGGCCCATACGGCCCTTGCGGGTGAAATAGTCCCAGGAGTAGGATTGCTAAATGATACTATGGGCAGGTGACCCTAAGTTGATCATAAGCTTCCTATTTTTATGCAGTATACCTTTATGGGCAGACTTATGTGATTTTATCGCGTTCCAGATTGGGCCGGGCAGTATACTTTTATGGGCAGACTTATGTGACTATCGCGCGTCCCAGTTGGTAAAGATAGGCGTTCCTCCATAAAGGGGCGGATTAGGTTATTCAAGATACGTAAGTTATATGTTTATGAACTTGATGATTTTTCTTAAGTATGTACGTAAGAATTTGACTATACTCCTATGGAAAAATGGGAAAAGATAATAAGGTACGATTAAGTTTACGAGATGGTAATGACACGGTAGGATCTGGTATTTACCCTTTTTTATACTTGCCCCTGTCATTCTTTTGTACAGTTATGATTTGTTACTGTACCTTATTTTCTATTCCGTATTCGATACCTGTTGTCAGACCCCTTCGGGCCGCGTTAAATGTCCGCAGTTTAGGTACGATTGTGGATCCGCGAGCTTAGGATCTGGTTCAAAGATTTGAGATGGCTCGATGTTCGGAGTTGTCATGGTTATGTATATTCGAAGTACGGCGGGGCCTTGTCCGTCATAGTATTTGTCCAAATCTTAGAGGTATGTATTCATCCGTAATGGGTAGCTAGAGTTGTTTTTACATTGTTAAACAGTGTAGACCCTTTCGGGTAATTTTTATGTTACGGTAGCCTTATCGGCTTGGCGTTGGTTTTAAAAAAAAAAAAGTGTTATTTATCTTCCGCAGTTTATTATGTTGTATGATGTAGAAGGGTGCCCAGGTAGGGCACCAGTCGCGGCCCGGGGCCGGGTCGTGACAAAAAGAGAGTCAAAGATGATTTACTTGCATTATGGTTATTCATATAGACATTCGTGCAAGTGTTATATTACCACATCACCGTGTCCCTCACTAGGGGGCCGACAACATTACTATATTATTCCATGGACTTGCGATCCATGATGCGAGCAGGTATATATGTTCATGCGGGTCCAAGGACTCATGCGGGTTCGAGTCCCATGATATTATTCCATGGACTAGCTCTCCATGTTGCGGGTATAGATATATACTCATTGCGGGTCTACAAGATCCATGCGGGTTCGAGTCCCATGCGGGTGAAAAAGTCCCATGAATAAGATCTGCATAATGATTCTGAGGGCAGGTGTCACGCCCCGAACCCCGGGCCCGTGACTGGTGCCCTACCTTGGCACCCTCCTACCTTAATAACACAATTAAACCGCAGAATTAAATAACACCTCGTTTTTTTTTAAAACCAACGAACATGCAAGGGCAAAGTCGACAAGGCTGTCATATAATATACATAACAAAAAGGCATTACACTGTACACGAGTCCAATCCCACATATAAATACAGACCTCTAAGAGTTTTATCAATCGTGTGGGACAAGGCCCCGCCACTCCATAATCGTACAAAGCTTTGTAATGAAGTATCTATACAAAAATGATAAACTCCTGAACAGATGGAGCTATCCAAAAACTCGGAGCAGGGTCCTACTGTTACACCCCGTATTTACATGACATGTTTTAAGAACGTACGTAAGAACTCACAAGTGTTAAGATTTGAGGCTTGTAAAAATTTATCGGAATTATGAAATTGTCGGAAAACGTTTTATTGTGACGAATGGGAGGGCGACACGTGTCACCCCCCCTTAGTAATGCCTTGGTCGAAATTAGGCATGCCCATAATGGTCATTTACCATAAGTCTTGGATGAACAAGTCTTGCAAGTGTAGCTTGACAATCTTGACTAAGTCAAAGGGACCACAAGGTCTTGATATTTAAGTAGAGCTTATCCTAGCCACCCAAATGGTTGCATCTTAACCCTCCAATGTGCTATATTATACTACTTGTAGTGAAAGAGAGCCCAACACTTAGAAAAATATTGAAGAAAATTGGATGAACTTGAGACCTTGCTCTCGGGTTCAAGCTCTTTGAAGAGCAAAAGTTTTTGTTTCTTGTCCAATAAGCCCCACACTTTAAACCAAGGTTCATGAGGGTTTTGTAAGTGTATCTCAATAGAAAAATCCCGGAAAAGAGAGTTTTCGTATTTGTCGCAAAGTGAAAACCTAGTGACTTTCTAGGTTTTGGATTGGAGGTTTGAAGGAAAATTGTTGGTGTTGTTCTAAGGGTTTCAAGGAGCGGATTGAGGTGTCTTGAAGAGGCTCTAGGTTGCTAATGAGCAACTTCGGTTTTTGAAGATTGGATTACAATTCGTTGAGGTATAATCTTGTTCTTTGAAAGTGTTACAAGATTATTTATATTGTTGATTAGCTTTACTTGTTGCTAGCATGAAGTATATGGGTTAAAGTTTATAAGGATTATAGATCGATTGTAGCCTTATAAGTTCGAAATGTAATGTAAGTCACGTTAAGTTGGAATACAATTTGATCGTTATTAGAATCGTCACATGTTATTGACTTGAAGATTATAGTAGTTATAATTGGTTGCGACTAGATATCATGTTATACTAACATTTGGATTGAGATGGAAATTGAATAAGAATTGATGTTGTAGTATTTCACGTTGGCCGAATTGGGCATATAGTTTGTATTAGTTTGATATCTATTGTGGGGCGGAATTTTACACGGCTAGTAGGCGTGTAATCCCCTATTGATAATTGCTTTTGATTGGGCCTTAAATGTGGCGTGTTTGGTTTGTTGTATTCGGCCTTGAAAAAGGTGGCAAAGTTAGTAGAAACAAATGAGGTGCTGTCCGATTTTCCGTAGAATTTAGTGACTTAGCACTTAGAATATTCTACGTTTGAAATAAGAGGTTAATGGACGTATGGTGACCATTATAGGTTGAAGTACTAAGTATAGCGTATCCTACTTGAAGGATGGATTAGCTATCAAGATTGAAGTACTTTGGAGAATTTTGCTACTTGTCGATAATCGTCGCGAGGTATGTGAACCGCTTCCTTTATTTGGCATGATTCTATGTATGGAATATACCTGTGGTATCATTTCATGTTTCCTGTTACTCTTATAAGTTAAGAGGTAGTTGTGTGATCTACTCTATGTAGAACTTCTCCTATCTTTAAGCATGACTAGTTGCATGTATGTAGTACGGTAGACGTACAACACCTTGATATCCTTTACTAGTTTTGTAAATAGCCAAGTTGAGTGAGTTAGGAGATTTACTCACTTCTTTGAAAGTATAAAGGATGTCTTAAGTTTTATTTAAGTTAAGGGACTTGAAGAGTTTTAAAGTATGTGATACTTGTTCCGTTTTAAACATATAAGTCCCTTGGATAGGATATGGTTTTTGGCTAAGGTATAAAGTGAATATAACGGCTTTATGGGAAGTTAGTTATATTTGCTTTATGGAAAGATAAATGACTTGATTTTAGTGAAGAGGCAACTTGTTTTTAAGGCATCAATTGCCTAAGGTTTTATAATAAAATGAGTCACTTGTTTTCTAAAGGTTAAGAGACTAATTGTATTTGTGAAAGTTATGAGAATTGATTTGAAAGTATATAATACTTGGTTTCAAAAAGTAGAAGTCTCTTGGTTATAAAAGGAACGTGTTGGTCTAAACCATAAAGGGTTATAACGGCTTTATGGGAAGTTGGTTATAACGGCTTTATGGAAGGTTAAGAGAATGGTTTTCTCTAATGAAGTAATCAAGAAATAACTTGTATTAAGGAAGGGCAAATTGTTTTAAAGGTACCAATTGCTTAAGGTTTTTAATAAAGAAGTCACTTGATTTAGAAGCCGGAAATTGTATTTCTAAAAAGGTATTGTGACTTGTCTTGAAAGGTGGATAGGACTTGATACTACGGTTGTTAGTATCGGGGAAGTTTTATTTGGAAAGGAGTCTCTTAAAAAGAATGTACGTACGTAGTACTTTGGCCTGTTTAAATGAGAATTATTCTATTTGTGCCTTGATTAGTACTTTGGCTTGATAAATTGAGAATTTGTCTAAGTGTGCCTTGATAAGTACTTTGGCTTGTTAAATGAGAATTATTCTATGTGATGCCTTGATTAGTACTTTGGCTTGATAAGTTGAGAATTTGTCTAAGTGTGCCTTGATAAGTACTTTGGCTTGTTTAGTTGAGAACTGCCTATGTGTGCTGGAAATAGCCGGTTGTGTGCTATTGGTATATCAGTCATTTCGGGGTCATTCCCCGGGTTTGTGGCATTTGCAGATTCCGTGGAATTGCTACCCACGATGCGAGGAATACCTCATGCGGGTCCGTAAGGACTTATGCGGGTGAAATAGTCCCATGCGGGCGGGTCCAACCTATGCGAGGAATACCTCATGCGAGTCCGTAAGGGCTTATGCGGGTGAAATAGTCCCATGCGAGGAATACCTCACGCGGGTCCACGCGGCCTATGCGGGTGAAATAGTCCCAGGAATAGGATGGTTAAATGATACTGCGGGCGGATGATCCTGTTTTGATCATGAGCTTCCTATTTTATATTGTAAAGACACTACTGTTTACTCTCATTGTTAGTAAGGCACAATGTGTTGTAATTTGATTATCATATATGTCCCCGGATTTGGTTGTGTTACCCTATGGTCATGCTTTTATGATGTGAGATTCCACGGGCAGGAGATATATATGTGTTGTGTATGTGTACGCCGACAGTGAGGTGGGATGCCACAGGCGCGTCACATGGTTATATATTTACACTTATAGCTGTCGACAGTGATGGGGGATTCCACGGACACGCTTTGATATTTGTGTGACTTGATCGCGTCCCAGATTGGGCCGGGTAGTATATGCGCCCTCCTTTAAGGGCCAGATTGTACTTATGAAAGGTAAGTAAGTTATATAGAAATGAACTTAATGATTTTTCCTAATCATGTGCGTAAGAATGTGACTATAACCTTTATTGAAAATGGGAAAATATATTGATGTGAAATTAAGTTCATAAGTGGTAATGACACGGCAGGATCTGGTATGTACTTTTTATACTTAACCGTGTCATTCTTTTACTGATTATGGTCCGCATTTCATGCGTTATTTCTGTTCCATATTAAATTTTTGTTATCGACCCGCGGCTGCGTTCATGCCCGCAGGTTTTAGGTACCCAGGTTGGTGATCCTTGCTCTTAGGATCTCGATTCAGTGTTTGAGATAAAGCTCCATTTGCTCCGGAGGCTTAGCTCTTTGTACGGTTTTCCCTGAGGTAGAAGACTCATGTATATTCAGGGGTATGGCGGGGCCTTGTCCCACCACAGTTGTTATGTTAAAACTCTTAGAGGTCTGTAGTCACATATGTGGTTGGGCTGTAAGAACTGAGATGTACTTTTGATTATGAGTATATTATGGAAGGCGGCCTGATCGGCTAGCCTGTGACGTTTTTATTTACACATGTGTTTATGTTGTGTATGTTCCGCTGCTATTCTATGATGTATACAGGCGGTGCCCGGGTAGGGCACCGATCGCGACCCGGGGTCGTCGTGACACCTACACTGCAGATCACCAAGCTGCGTACCTAAACTGCGGCGTGAACGCATGCCTCGGACGAGGTCGATCACGAAGAATGTACCAAGTATGTGAAGCGATGAAATCGTAACAAAATCATATCAGTCTATACAAAACAGGAGACATGTATGATAGCCAAACTACAGTACACAATACATAAGCAGTCATATCAAGTCAGAGACGCATGCCCTCAAAGTCATTACTCAAATATAACCATGGGTCTCACGCCCATAATATCAATCATGCCCGTGGAATCCTTCCTCACTGTCGGCAGTCCATGATATAATATAACATCAATAAGCACATTGAACCTTGCAATCATGAGAGTAATGCAATCCTTTTTATCTTTTAAGTTATGCTTTTAACAATGAGACCAACTGTTCCACTTTAAGTCATAAACACACTGCACCCTTTCATTAATGAAATCACTACCGTTTCAAAACATGAAGGCCGTGCCAGTGCCAGGGTCAACCACCCTCTGTGTTATAATGCAACCTATCATGGGACTATTTCACCCGCAATGGACTATTTCACCCGCTTAGGTCATGTGGACCCGCAATGAGTCATCGGTACACGATACTCGCATCACGGATAGCTAATCCATGGCTTATATATATCCTGGGAATTTAACCCGCCTGAGTCAAATACCGACCCGCCGTGAGTGTGTACCACTCACCACCATAGGGAGCTACTCCATGATATCCTTGGAACAAGTTGCCGGCCCTTTATGGAGGGACGCGGAGATGTGGAAATATGACACTTGCACGAATATCTATATGAGCAACCCATATCCAAGTAAACCAAGACAACACCATGCCTTTTCCTTTTCACATAAACCAAGACAATATCATGCCTTTATACAAACCAAGACAATTACCATGCATTTCCTTTTTACATAAACCAAGAGAAAATCCTTATTTAAGCAAGCCAAAGTACTATCAAGGCACAAATAGGATAATTCTCATTTAACAAGCCAAAGTACTACCAAGGCACAAATAGAATAATTCTCATTTAACAAGCCAAAGTACTATCAAGGCACAAATAGAATAATTCTCATTTAACAAGCCAAAGTACTATCAAGGCACAAATAGAATAATTCTCATTTAACAAGCCAAAGTACTATCAAGGAACAAATAGAATAATTCTCATTTAACAAGCCAAAGTACTATCAAGGCACAAATAGAATAATTCTCATTTAACAAGCCAAAGTACTACCAAGGCACAAATAGAATAATTCTCATTTAACAAGCCAAAGTACTATCAAGGCACAAATAGAATAATTCTCATTTAACAAGCCAAAGTACTACCAAGGCACAAATAGAATAATTCTCATTTAACAAGCCAAAGTACTACGTACGTCCATTCCTTTCAAAAGACTCATTTTTATACAAAGCCCCAAGATACTAACACCCGTAGTATCAAGGCATGTCTATTTTTCAAAATAAGTTACTACACCTTTAGAAATTCATTTCAAGGCTTTGAAACTAAGTAACTTTAAATTTCACAACCTAGGCAACTCATGCCTATCAATCAAAATAGACAATTTTCTTAACCTTCCCATAAAGCCGTTATAATTAACTTCCCATAAAGCCGTTATAACCCTTTATGGTTAAATTTATTCTTTTTTTTTTAATCCAAGAGACTTATACTTTTAAAATCAAGTATCACATACTTTCAAATCAAGTTTCTTAACTTTCAAAATACTTGAAGTCTCTTAATCTTTAGAAATCAAGTTTCTTATACTTTTAAATCCCAAGTAACTCACACCTTTAAAACAAGTGTTATACCCCGTATTTCCAGAGTATGTACGTAAGGACGTACGTAGAAAAGTTTGTGCCTTAAAGTGCAAGGGCCGAAAATTATTTGTTCACAACACCCGATTAGAGTCGTTTTTAGACGAAACGTTTTACACAACTCGCGTAGGGTAAATTCCGGCTATGACAATTTTAATTTTTGCGGATTTTTCCGAGAGACGAAACATTTTGGACCAACGAGAGGGAGACACTTGGCACCCTCTCATTGGTGGGCTTTGGACGGCAATTGGGACGAAATGGGTGAGTGGGAGTAGGTAGGATATTTTGTGATATTTGTGTGGTAGATGGATAAGGTGCACATGGATGAATCTTGACCCTACACTTGCCTTGCACTTGGCATGATCTTGGCCATTGGTTGGCCATGGCTTGACCTATAAATACCCCTCCCCTTTGAAGACTTATTCATCCTAAAATAATTTCTAAGTCTAGAAATCCTCCCTCCTCAGTAGTGTTGTTCTCGTCCTCCCTTTGAGAGGCCCCTCGGCGAGAGTTCCTTCCCCTTTGGCGAGAATACCCCCTCCTAGTGGGGTTGGCGAGGTATACACCCCCTTGTGGTGTTATCTCATATAAATACCCCCTCTTGGTAGAAATACTCTCCAAAGTATTGTTACTATACCCAAATTTCCTTAGCCGTATACCTTGTAGTATTTCAAGATTACACTTGCGAAAAGCCAGAAATACTATTATACTTCCTTGATCACAAAAATGAAACCCTAAGGAAAATCTCCATAGTTGGTTGGAGTATTAAGAAGATGTTGCGTAGAACTTCTAAGGGTTATTTGGAGCGGGTTGGAGCACCCGGAGTAGGAGCTAAACGTTGCTCAGGATCGACTTTATACTTGGATAATTTTGGGCTTATCGAGGTAAACACTCTTGACCTTCTATTGTAATTGGAAATTACATGTTGTAAGATTATATAGTTGAAGTATACTATATATAGAACTGAACCTAGCTTTGCGGCAATGTCTTTTGACTTAAGCCTGAATATAAAGAAAGAGAACTGAACTGTAATTATATCGGACTGTATTACAGTAGACTTGTGTTGCATTACTGTGAAGTAGAATTGTACACGTCCGGTTAGATGTATAAACCCCCCCCCTGGTTGGCTTGATAGTCGGCCTCGATAGAGGAGGAGATTTCTGGCGATTTGCGGGGAGAGTCTTGCGAATTTTACGTAGAATGTTCTACGATAAGATCTAGATGTTAATAAGCGCCTTGTGGCCTTATAGGTTGAAGTACTATGCGTGGCGCGATCTACTTGGCTTAAGGAGTAGCCGACGGTTTGAGGTACTTGGAGCGTTTTGCTATTAGTCGATAATCGTCGCGAGGTATGTGAACCTCTTCCTATCCTTTCTAGCATGATGTTTTGCAAACTATGTAGTACGGTAGACGTACATGTGTTAAATGTAATTGATTGCTTTAAAACATAAAGTGTTATAACGGCTTTATGGGAAGTTGGTTATAACAGCTTTATGTAGGTAAGAAAATGCCTTGTGGTTTTAAAAAACTTAAGAGTTATAATAGCTTTATGGGAAGTTAGGTATAACGGCTTAAGAGAGATAAAATGAATGATTTATTGATTTTAGAAGTTAAGAGACTTGATCTTAAAAGATAAGAGATTTGACTTAATTAAATTAATATGAATTTTGTGTGAAACCTCATTTGTGAGTAATGAGTACTTGGTTTTTTTAAAAGGAATAATGTTTCTTGATTTGAATCGAATGAGTATCGACAAACCAACGCAAAGATTAATAAAGGAAATGTTGTGATTAATGAAGTATTATTAAAACCAGTAGAAACCTCCATCTGCATAGAAGCTAAGATGAGACAAAATGATATTACATTTCCTAGATCATGGCTGCTGTTATAAGATTGTTATAAATAAGAATAACCTACTCACATATAAGGCATATGTTTCTCAAATCGTTTTAAAAGAGAATTATATTCTTAAATGGATAAGACTATGAACTACGAAACCTTTCTAAAATAAGAAATGTGAACATTTGAAATTAGGCAACCTTGAACGTTTGGAAAATAATGTTGTTACTTGATTTTACAAAGGGAAGTGTTTTGGTTTACTTAAAAAGATAGTCACTCTATTTTTTACTACGGGTATTGTGTGACTTCTGTGAAAGAAACGAATCTTTTAAAAGAGTTAATGTATGAAGTACTTTGGGGATAGATACCCGAACTTGTTAGCATAAAGTACCTTGTGTGAATAACTTGATTGTGTTGGTTGTGATAGTCTTGTCATACTTTCTTGTTGCTTTGATAAAGTAAACATGTTAGGATGCTACGTGTGTTAGTATCTTGTGATGTTTGTGTAAAGGGGTTTCCCTTGTTGTGCTTATGTTGTTTAACGATAAGTTGTTATGTTAGTATCATATCACTCATGATTCCGGGGGTTAAGCTGCCCTCCGATGCGGGGTAGACTCAGGCGGGTCTGTGTGACCTATGATTCGAGGATACCTCATGCGGGTCTGTGTGACCCATGCTGTCACGACCCGATCCCGGGCCCGTGACTGGTGCCTTACCCCGGGCACCCTAGTGATACAACATCAGAGTAATCAGCGGAACATAAAACAATAACATGAAGTCAATGTAATAAGACAGTGAAATAAGAAGACAGGCTAACCAAAACGGTTACCTTCAGTATAAATAAATATCAATTTGAACAGTTACATCCCATTACAACCCTGCCCACAACAGTACTACAGACCTCTATGAATGATATGACAACAACGACGGGACAGGGCCCCGTCATACCCCTGAATGTAAGCACCTACAACAACAGGGGACTATACCAAGATAAGCCTCCGGAGAAACGGAGCTTTCCCAAACGCTGAACTGTGACCCTAAGAGCGAGGATCAACGACTGGTGTACCTTTACCTGCGGCATGAACGCAGCCCCCCGAAGGAGGTCAGTACAACAGGTACCAAGTATGTGAAACATGAAGATACTGTAAATGAAATCATAGTAGTCTATAGAAAGCAGGAGACATGTATGATAACCAAACTACAGTTCACAATAAATAGCGATCATGTCTAGTCGAGGACTCACGCCTCAAAGTCATCACTCGATATAACAATGGGTCTCACGCCCACAACATCAATCATGCGTGGAATACCTTCCTCACCGATCTATGTGTTATACCGTATTTCCAGTATATGCGTGGGGCGACGTAGAAAATTTGAACTTGTAATTAAGGCTTGGCGAATTATTTTTGTTCACAACACGGTTAGAGTCGTTTTTAAACGTTTCCACGACTTTCGTAGGGAAAATTCCGCTATGCCATTTTTATTTTTGCGGATTTTTCCGAGACGAAACATTTTGGACCAACAAGGGAGACACTTGTCACCCTCTCATTGGTTAGGCTTGGCGGTAAAGGGGTGGCGAAAGTGTGGTTAAAGTGGTCGAGGTTGGTAAGATATTTTGTGTGTAGTTGGTTTAGGTGCACTTGGCAAGATCTTGGCCCTACACTTGCCTTGCACTTGGCAAGATCTTGGCCATTGGTTGGCCTTTGCTAGACCTATAAATACCCCCCTCTTTGATGACTTCTTCATCCATTCCTAAAATATTTCTAAGTCTTAAAATCCTCACTCTCTTAGTAGTGTTCTCGCCCAACACCATCCTCCCCTGGCGAGAGCCCTCCCCTCCTTGTGGTGCTAGCGTGGGTACCCCTAGCCTAGTTGTCTTCGTATAATACCCTCTTGTTAGAAATACTCTCAAAGTATTGTCATAATGCCCAATTACCTTAGCCGTATACCTTGTAGTATTCTAGGTTATACTTATCTGAAAAGCCAGAAATAC
Organism: Przewalskia tangutica; assembly: GCA_029844215.1. NCBI lineage: Eukaryota > Viridiplantae > Streptophyta > Magnoliopsida > Solanales > Solanaceae > Przewalskia > Przewalskia tangutica. The sequence continues at coordinate 14,005 of JAQGDG010000235.1, read as the reverse complement.
TATTATACTTCCCTTCCTTTATTATACCCGTAGTTGTAGGGTATGTATGTGAGGACGTCGTCTGAGTCTGGCAGAAATTTTGAAAAGAAAGAAATATGTGAGTTTTCACGGAAAAGTTTAGGTTATTTGTGAAGGAAAAGGTTCGTTAATGGGAATTGGATTCCCAGTTTGGTATTTGGACTTCATAGATTATATTAGAATTTTGAGATTTTATTTTGGAAATGGTCACGTGGGGCCACGGGAGAAATTCTGATTTTGTAGCCCGCTTTGTTTTGAGATTTCGGTAATTTGGACATTTCGGAAGGCGAAATATTCAGGCGAATCGGGGCGACACGTGTCACCCCGTGTGGCACCCTTGGCGATTTTACATTTGGGCACAACACAGGTTAGAGTCGTTTTCGACGAAACGTTTGCATAACTGCGAAGGAAAATTCCGGCTATGTCGTTTTGTATTTTTGCGGATTTTTAGAGGCGAAACATTACGGACCAACGGGAGGGTGACATGTGTCACCTGTGATGAAGACAAGTGGGGCGACACTTGGCCGATTTGGAGGGCAAGTGTGCTAGATATTTGTGTAGATATTTGTGAGGGTTTTAAGGAGTAGGGGCTAGGGTGCACTTGGCGATCTTGGCCTTACACTTGCCTTGCACATGGCTTAATCTTGGCCGTTGGTTGGCCTTTGGTTTTGCTATAAATACCCTCCCTTGTGAAGACTTATTCATTCACTCCTCACTTTGTCTAAGTCTTGAAATCCCTCCTCCTCTAGTAGCTCTCGTCCTAAGCCTCTCCCCTCCCTCCTCCTTGTGGCCTTTGGCGAGAAAGGGTTCCCCACTGCTAGTTGTTTTAGTATAATACCCTTGTTGTGGTATAGAAATACTCCCAGTATTGTTATAATGCCCAAAATACCTTAGCCTTGTACCTTGTAGTATTCCAAAGATACCTCTTTACGTAGAGTCAGGAAATACTACCTTTTGTCCTTTTAGTCTCAAACCAAACCCTAAGGAAATCTTCATAGTTGGTTGAAGTATTTGAGTAGAAGTTAGTTAGAACTTCTAAAGGTTGTTTGGAGTGGTTTGGGCGCACGGTGGAGCTAAACCTTGCTCAGGATCGACATTATAACTTGGATAATTTTGGGCTTATCGAGGTAATTATCTTGTCCTCTATTGTAATTGGAAATTACATGTTTGTTAGAATATATAGTTGAAGTATACTATATATGGAACTATACTTAGTATTCGGCAATGTCTTTTGACTTAAGCCTGAAGAATAAAGAAGCCCAATTTGTATTTACATAGGGTATTGCAGTAGACTTGTGTAGTATTCGAGTAGAATTGTACACGTCGGGTAGGCGTGTAAACCCCACTGGTTGGCTTGGTGGCCGGCCTCGATAGAGGAGGAGATTTCTGTTGTTGCGGGAGAGTCTTTGAATTTTCTATAGAAAGATAGAAACTTGTGTTCTGGGGTTAATAGACGTTTTGACCTTTATAGGTGAAAGTACTAAGAGTAGCGTATTCTACTCGAGGAGTGGAAAAGGCTAGCAAGGTTGTAGTACTTGGAGCATTTTGCTTATTGTCGATAAATCGTCGCGAGGTATGTGAACCTCTTCCTATCTTTTCTAGCATGATTGTTGTGAACTATGTAGTATGGTAGACGTACATGTGCTAAGTGATTTGGTTGGTTTAAAACATAGGGTGTTATAATAGCTTTATGGGAAGTTAGTTATAACGACCTTATGTAAGTGAAAATGGTTTACTGATGTTAGAAGTTAAGAGACTTGATCTTATAAGATAAGAGACTTAACTTATTTGTTTTAATGTGGATGTTTGTGTGAAACCTCATTCGTGAGTAATGAGTACTTGGTTTTTAAAGGGATAATGTTTCTTGATTTGGGAATCGAGAATGTGTATCGACAGGACCGCTGCGGCGTTAATAAAGGAAAATGTATTGAATAAATGACGTGTTGTATTAAAACGGTAGAAACCTCCATCTGCATAGAAGCTAAGATAAGACAAAATGATATTACATTTTCTAGATCATGGCTTTGTAATAAGATCGTTATAAACAAGAATAAACTACTCACATATATGACATATGTTACTCAATTGTTCTAAAAGGAATCAGTGATTAAGTTTGGGAACTATGAAACCATTTGAAAATGAGAAGCTTGAGTAATTGAAACTATGCAAACTGGAACTTATGAAAAGAATGGTGTTACTAGGTTTTGAAAATGAAGGTGGGTTGGTCATTCTAATACTACGGGTATCGGGTGACTTTTATAAAAGAAATGGATCTCTTTTAAAAGAACTTAACGTATGTAGTACTTTAGGGTTAAAACCCGGACTTTGGCATAAAATGAAAGTACTTTGAGTTGTGTGAAACTTGCCTATGCTTGTTGTTGTGAAACTTGCCTATTCTTGTTGTTGTGAAACTTGCCTATGCTTGTGATGATAGCCTTTGTTGTGCAAGTGTGGTATTTCTGTGTTACCGCGTCTCTCGATAGAGGCGGTCGACTTGTTGAGAACTTACTTGGGCGTCTTTGGCGGTGATGGAGAATTCCACGGGTATGTTTCCATTTTGATTCTTGTCTTGTTGTTGATGTCACGTGGGCGTATCTGCCGTCACGAATCAGGGGCATGCGGCCGTGCGGTCGGGTTGATTACGATATATTGTTATTGTGGTTACATGGACATGTCTACACCGAGGTAAATTCGGGGGCATGTGGCCGTGCGGCGGGGTTGATCACCAGTATATTATTGTTGATGTCACATGGGCGTGTCTACACCGAGGTAGAATTAGGGGCATGTGGCCGTGGGGCATTGGTATTATTGTTGCATCGTGGACATGTCTACACCGTCTGCAGAATTCGGGGCATGCGGCCGTGATGCGAACATGATTGATGTTGTGGGCGTGAGACCCGTAGTTATATTTGAGTGATGACTTGAGGCGTGAGTCACATTTGGACATATCGCTTTTATGTTGTGAGCTGTAGTTTGGTTATCATACGTGTCTCTGCTTTATATAGACTAGTATGATTTCATTCTGATATCTTTCTGATTTCACATACTTGGTACTGTTATCTTGACCTCCTTGAGGCTGCGTTCATCTGCATGAGTAAGTACATCGATCGTGGATCCCCGCTCTTAGGATCCGGCTCGGCGTATTGGGAAGCTCCGTTTCTTGGAGGCTTATCTTTTAGTATGTGTTCCACTGAGTTGTAGGTTCTTGTACATTCGGGGTATGGCGGGGCCTGTCCGTCATAGTCGTTGTAAATCTTAAGTGCATGTAATCTTGTTGTGGCGGGGTTGTAAAGGATTAAAGCTATTCGAGTTTTATGTATATCTTGAAGGCAACGTTTTGGTTGGCTTTGTTATTATTATATCTCTTGTTTCATGACTCATGTTTTATTTTCCGCTGGTTTTCTCGATGTTGTATCACTAGGGTGCGGGATAAGGCACGATGCTTGGGCCGGGCAGTCGTTACAAAAGTGGTATCGAGCGATTAATCCTCGGAAAGTGTCTGAACCGTGTCTAGTAGAGTCTTGATTATCGATGTGTTGTGCACTACATCTATAATCGGAGGCTGAGGACATTTAGGATTAGTTTCCATTCTTCTCATTCAGAGATCGTGCCTTAGAAACATGTTGTAAGTTGTACCCTCGGCGTATCTCGTTTTACGATTATGCCTCGCGCCAAGGCAGCGAGCCCGAGAAGGGCAAGGCGTGAGTGCTTGCTAGTGAATACGAGAGAGTGCGAGCGCGAGCGGGCCGACTACGAGTTGTGCTTGACGGCGGGTTTTGTAGCGCCGCCGGCCAGCGAGTTTAGGCGCGGCCGTGGCTGAGACTCTGATACGAGCCTCGGTCCGATGCAGGGGCGGAGGAGATGGGTTACAAGGAGATGGCGATTCTTTGGCGAGTCGTGGCGAGATATGAGATAAATGGATCTGGCGATTCAGTTCGATGCACGATGGTTCACCCCGAAGCGAATAGTTTGAGGCTACGGGACTTTACGAGTTGTAGCCGCTTGAGTTTTATGGGTGAGGCACGAGGATGATCGCGAGGAGTTCATCGGCGATTCTGACCGGATCATGCGGGTGATCAAGGCTTGAGACCGAGTGCATGACGCTTTGGTTCGCATCGGTGCGTGATACCGCGATCGATTGGTTTGATTCATAGGAGCTTTCGGGAGAGCATGCACCTCCAGCGGTATGGGATGAGTTTTGAGGGCTTTCCTCGCACTTCTTGCCTCATGAGATGAGGAGAACGGGCGACAGATTTTTGATGCTTAAACGAAGGCGGCGTGCGGTTGGAGTACAATGTGAGTTCGACTCATTGGCGTGCGTCAGCGTTGGTAGCTAGTATGGAGGATCGAGTGCACCGATATATTCTGAGGCTCGATGATTACATGTCGAGGCATGTTCGGGAGTAGCTCTTGGTGGGCATGGACATTGCCGCGTGCGAGCTCATCTGCTGGGATGTGAGGCACGGAGAGGTCGGCGGAATGACCAATCGGCGAAGGGCGAGAACAACGAGGTCCTTTGGTGACTTTCGGGCGGACCGCCTCGACATACTAGTTTTGTACCTCCGCGGTGCAGTGGTCCTCCGCGACCTTGAGTATTCGGGGCGGTCGGGGCTCGAGGTTGAGTTTCGAGGAAGTAAGGGTGTTGGCGGATCACGGTCACCACCTCGGTGTGGTCGATGTAGTAGACGCATTTGGAGTGTCGTGGTGCGAGGAGCTTGTTATTTTGCGGCCAGCGGGGCCATTTGCGGCTGTCAGACCAAAGGTAGCACGGATGTTACGACTCGACCCTACGGATCGATGGTGGTTCATGCGCCTACGATTATGCGCCTGCGGTGGGCCTATGATTAGAGTGGGCGGTAGCCAGGTATATCCTTAACCCTCTAGAGTTTTGGTATGCTTGTTATGATGGTCGTTATTATGTGCTATGCGAATAGCGTTGTGTTAATTGTGAGTTAGAAAACATGCTTAGTTGGGAGGATACGTGTGGGGGCATGGTAAGTGTGAACCTTAGACTATGTCACGGAGACCTTAGGGTAAGGTCGTCTTGAGTTAAAGATTTATTTTTGACCACTTATCGAGTAGTAGTATCGTGGGATTTATTTGTGTGATAAGTCAGTGGGTAGTGTGAGATGGAAGTGGTAGCTTTCGTGATGTGAATTAGTAAGATTGTTCGGATCGAGAACAAGAGTTTAGCGCGGTTGGGGTCGGGTTGAGGACCATTTGCGGGTCAACCGTAACCGGTTTGGGGTGGGGTCGGTTCAGGTGGTCCCGCCGGTGCTAGGAGTCATGAGGATGCTAGGCCCAAGTTTGTGTGATCATCGTATGAGTTCGTGGGCGCGTTCGACGAAGCGGTTCGTAAAGGCGGGAATGGCCTTAGGAAGTTTGAGGTTAGTAAGATGACCAAGTTTGGAGGTAGTGACTCGGAGATTTTGAGAGCAGGTAATGGTGAAGTATGGTGCGTCTTGGGAGAGTTCAAGTGTTCGAGAAGAGGCACGAGTAAGGAAGGAAGATAACGTGTGTTATTTACGTGGCGGTGTGGCGTTGACAACTTGTTAGAGGAACTTCATCGATATCCGTCTTGAGAAGGAACATTCGGGACGAATGTTTCTAAGGAGAGGAGAATGTTATACCCGTAGTTGTAGGGTATGTATGTGAGGGCGTGCGTGCGAGTCTGTGAGAAATTTTGAAAAGAAAGAAAGATGTGAGTTTTACGGAAAAGTTTCGGTTATTTGTGAAGAAAAGGTTCGTTAATGGGGTGGATTCCCAGTTTGGTATTTGGACTTCATAGATTATATTAGAATTTTGAGATTTTATTTTGGAAATGGTCACGTGGGGCCGGGAGAAATTCTGATTTTGTAGAGCAGCTTTGTTTTTGAGATTCCATTAATTTGGATATTTTGGAAGACGAAATATGCAGGCGAATCGGAGGCGACACGTGTCACCCCGTGGCACCATGGCGATTTTACATTTGGGCCTGGCTTTGGTTAAGTCGTTTTCGGCGAAGCGTTTTGCATAACTTGCGAAGGAAAATTCCGGCTATGTCGTTTTGTATTTTTGCGGATTTTCAGAGGCGAAACATTCTGGACCAACGGGAGGGTGACATGTGTCACCTGCATGATGGAGACAAGTGGGGCGGCCTGGATTTGGAGAGCAAGTGTGCTAGATATTTGTGTAGATATTTGTGAGGGTTTTAAGGAGTAGGGGCTAGGGTGCACTTGGCTTGATCTTGGCCTTACACTTGCCTTGCACATGGCTTAATCTTGGCCGTTGGTTGGCCTTTGGTTTTGCTATAAATACCCTCCTTGTGAAGACTTATTCATTCACTCCTCACTTTGTCTAAGTCTTGAAATCCCTCACTCCCTCTAGTAGCTCTCGTCTAAGCCTCTCCTCCTCCCTCCTTGTGGCCTTTGGCGAGAAGGTTCCCACTAGCCTAGTTGTTTTAGTATAATACCCTTGTTGTGGTATAGAAATACTCCTAGTATTGTTATAATGCCCAAAATACCTTAGCCTTGTACCTTGTAGTATTCCAAAGATACCTCTTTCGTAGAGTCAGGAAATACTACCTTTTGTCCTTTAGTCTCAAACCGAAATCCTAAGGAAATCTTCATAGTTGGTTGAAGTATTTGAGTAGAAGTTGGTTAGAACTTAAGGGTTGTTTGGAGTGGTTTGGGCGCGCGGAGTGGAGCTAAACCTTGCTCGGGATCGACATTATAACTTGGATAATTTTGGGCTTATCGAGGTAATTATCTTGTCCTCTATTGTAATTGGAAATTACATGTTTGTTAGAATATATAGTTGAAGTATACTATATATGGAACTATACTTAGTATTCGGCAATGTCTTTTGACTTAAGCTGAAGAATAAAGAAGCTGAGCTGTATTTACATGGGGTATTGCGATAGACTTGTGTAGTATTCGGTAGAATTGTACGTCCGGGTAGGCGTGTAAACCCCACTGGTTGGCTTGGTGGCGGCCTCGATAGAGGAGGAGATTTCTGTTGTTGGCGGGGAGAGTCTTTGAATTTTCTATAGAAAGATAGAAACTTGTGTTGCAGGGTTAATAGACGTTTTGACCTTTATAGGTGAAAGTACTAAGAGTAGCGTATTCTACTCGAGGTGGAAAGAGGGCTAGCAAGGTTGTAGTACTTGGAGCATTTTGCTTATTGTCGATAAATCGTCGCGAGGTATGTGAACCTCTTCCTATCTTTTCTAGCATGATTGTTGTGAACTATGTAGTACGGTGAGCGTCGTGTGCTAAGTGATTTGGTTGGTTTAAAACATAGGGTGTTATAATAGCTTTATGGGAAGTTAGTTATAGCGACCTTATGTAAGTGAAAATGGTTTCTTGATGTTAGAAGTTAAGAGACTTGATCTTATAAGATAAGAGACTTAACTTATTTGTTTTAATGTGGATGTTTGTGTGAAACCTCATTCGTGAGTAATGAGTACTTGGTTTTAAAGGGATAATGTTTCTTGATTTGGGAATCGAGAATGTGTATCGACAGGACCCTGCGGCGTTAATAAAGGAAAATGTATTGAATAAATGACGTGTTGTATTAAAACCGGTAGAAACCTCCATCTGCATAGAAGCTAAGATAAGACAAAATGATATTACATTTTCTAGATCATGTTTCTTTGTAATAAGATCGTTATAAACAAGAATAAACTACTCGCGTATATGACATATGTTACTCGATTGTTCTAAAAGGAATCAGTGATTAAGTTTGGGAACTATGAAACCATTTGAAAATGAGAAGCTTGAGTAATTGAAACTAGGCAAAGCGGAACTTAGGAAAAGAATGTTGTTACTTGGTTTTGAAAAGGAAGGTGGGTTGGTCATTCTAATACTACGGGTATCGGGTGACTTTTATAAAAGAAATGGATCTCTTTTAAAAGAACTTAACGTATGTAGTACTTTGGGGTTAAAAACACGGACTTTGGCATAAAATGAAAGTACTTTGAGTTGTGTGAAACTTGCCTATGCTTGTTGTTGTGAAACTTGCCTATGCTTGTTGTTGTGAAACTTGCCTATGCTTGTGATGATAGCCTTTGTTGTGCAAGTGTGGTATTTCTGTGTTACCGCGTCTCTCGATAGAGGCGGTCGACTTATTGAGAACTTACTTGGGCGTCTTTGGCGGTGATGGAGAATTCCGGGTATGTTTCCATTTTGATTCTTGTCTTGTTGTTGATGTCACATGGACGTGTCTGCCGTCTGAATTCAGGGGCATGCGGCCATGCGGTCGGGTTGATTACCGATATATTGTTATTGTGGTTACATGGACATATCTACAGAGGTAGAATTCGGGGCATGTGGCGTGCGGCGGGGTTGATCACGATATATTATTGTTGATGTCACATGGGCGTGTCTGCGAGGTAAATTAGGGGCATGTGGCCGTGGGGCATTGGTATTATTGTTGCATCGTGGACATGTCTACACCGATCACGAGTCGGGGCATGCGGCCGTGATGCGAACATGATTGATGTTGTGGGCGTGAGACCCATAGTTATATTGAGTGATGACTTGAGGCGTGAGTCACATTTGGACATATTTGCTTTTATGTTGTGAGCGTAGTTTGGTTATCATACATGTCTCTGCTTTATATAGACTAGTATGATTTCATTCTGATATCTTTTCTGATTTCACATACTTGGTACTGTTGTCTTGACCTCGCGAGCTGCGTTCATCTGCGGTAGAGGTACATCGGTCGTGGATCCCGCTCTTAGGATCACGGCTCGGCGTATTGGGAAGCTCCGTTTCTTGAGGCTTATCTTTGGTATGTGTTCCTGAGTTGTAGGTTCTTGTACATTGGGGTATGGCGGGGCCCTGTCCGTCATAGTCGTTGTAAATCTTAGAGTGCAGTAATCTTGTTGTGGGCGGGGTTGTAAAGGATTAAGCTGTTCGGAGTTTTATGTATATCTTGAAGGCAAGTTTTGGTTGGCTTTGTTTATTATTATATCTCTTGTTTCATGACTCATGTTTTATTTTTCATTGGTTTTCTCGATGTTGTATCACTAGGGTGCGGGATAAGGCACGATGCTTGAACCGGGCAGTCGTTCTGATCATGAAACCCAAAACCACAGGAAAATCTCCATGGTTAGTTGGAGTAATAAGTAGAAGTTGGTTAGAACTTAAGGGTTGTTGGAGGCGGTCGGGCACGGAGTAGGAGCTAAACCTTGCTCGGGATCGACATTTAAACTCGGATAATTATGGGCTTATCGAGGTAAATATCTTGTCCTCTATTGTAATTGGAAATTACATGATTGTTAGACTATATAGTTGAAGTATACTATATATAAGCGAGCGTTGTTATCGGCAATGTCTTTTGACTTAAGCACGAATTATAAGAAACCTTTCGAAAGAAAGTCTTGAATCGTTTTTACATGGTGTATTACGATGAGACTTGTGTAGCTTTTACGTGAGGTAGAATTGTGCGTCGGATTAAGCGTATAACCCCATGGTTGGCTTGGTAGCGGCCGATAGAGGAAATTTACGCTTGTTGCGGGAAAGTCTTCGAATTTTACGTAGAATGTTCTCTGAAGGGATCTAAATGTTAATAAAGCGCCTTGTGGCCTTATAGGTTGAAGTACTCGTGTGGCGCGATCTACTTGGCAAAGGTAATGACGGTTGGAAGTACTTGGGCGTTTTGCTATTATTCGATACTCGTCGCGAGGTATGTGAACCTCTTCCTATCTCTTCTAGCATGATATGTGTGAACTATGTAGTACGGTAGGCGTAAATGTACTAAATGTATTTGATTGGTGTAAAACATAAAGTGTTATAACGGCTTTATGGGAAGTTAGTTATAACGACTTTATGATGGTAGAAAATACTTGTGGCTTTTAAAAAGGTGGCGATTTGAACTATAAGCGGCATTATGTGTTAATAAAGAACTTGAAGTATTTCAAAAGATTTTTGAATCATTTTGAAAGAAGAGGTAATACTTGATTTTTAGAAATCTTAAGAGTTATACTAGCTTTATGGAAAGTTAGGTATAACGGCTTAAGAATGTTTCTTGATTTTGGAAATCGAGAATGTGTATCGACAAACCAACTGCGGCGTTAATAAAAGGAAATGTTTTTAATAATTAAGTATTATTAAAACCAGTGAAAACTTCCATCTGCATAGAAGCTAAGATGAGACAAAATGATATTTCCTAGATCATGGCTTTGTAATAAGATTATTATAAACAAGAATATCCTACTCACATATAAGGCTTATGTTTCTCAGTTGTTTAAAGGAGAATTATATTCTTAAATGAATAAGACTATGAGCTGAAACCTTTCTAAAATGAGAAACTTGAACATTGGAAATTAGGCAAACTTGAACATTGGAAATTAGGCAAACTTGAACATTGGAAAAGAATGTTGCTACTTGATTTTACAAAGAGAAGTAATTGATTTACTTTAAAAGATAATCACTCTATTTTCATATACTACGGGTATTGTGTGGTTTTGGTGAAATAACGTATCTTTTAAAGATTTAATGTATGAAGTACTTTGGGGATAGGTACGAACTTGTTAGTAGAAAGTACCTTGTGTGAATAACTTGATTGTATTGGTTTGTGATAGCCTTGTAATACTTTCTTGTTGATTTGATAAGTAAGCGTGTTAGGATGCTACGTGTGTTAGTATCTTGTGATTATTATGTAAGGGTCACTCTTGTTGTGCTTACGTTGTCAAGCGTTAAGCGTTGTCTTGTTGTATCACATACCCGCCGACTTATTATCCCAGGGCTTGCCTCAGCGATCTTGGTCTATCGGCTATGCGATCCTCGTGACTATGCAGTCGCGGGAGCTCGGGATTGATCATTAGGGTGTTTAGCACGATGCGGGGATTCCCTATGCGATGCAGTGAGACTATGCGGTCTTTTGAGACTATGCGAGTGCGGGAGCCTGGCGGATACCGAGGGTTAAATGCCGATGCGGGGTATACCTCGGTGATGCAGGACCGTGATTCGAGGAATACCTCATGCGGTGTGTGTGACCTATGCGGGCTGCGGGAGTTCGAGGATAGACGCGCACGATGATATTGCGGGTGAGTGGCGGCCGATCGTGGTGCGGTCTAGAAAGACCTCGTGATATAATTTATGGCATTTTTGATGCTGTGGGTCTTAGTAGTCGGCTATGCCTTAATACTTACCGTATGGTTCTATTGTGATGGCTTGAGCGTGAGTCACGACTTGATATATTTGATTTATTGTGCGTAGTTTGGTTATCATACATGTCTCTGCTTTATTTAGACTACTATGATTTCATTTACGGTATGTATTTTGATTTCACATACTTGGTACTGTTATGCGACCTCGCCGGGGGCTGCGTTCATCTGCGAGTAAAGGTACGATCGTTGATCCTCGCTCTTAGGATCACGATTGACGTTGGAAGCTCAGTTCCTCGGAGAACTTATCTTGGTATAGTCCTGTTGATTGTAGATGCTTACGTTCGGGGTATGGCGAGCCTGTCGTCGTTGTTGTCATATCATTCTTAGAGTGCAGTAAAATCTTATGGCGAGTGGTAGAAAGGGATATGGCTATTCAAATTATTATTTATATATCTTGTGTGATATAGTTTTAGTTGCTTTGTCTTCTTATTTCAACATCTTATTACATTGGTTTCATGTATTGTCTTTATGTTCAGTGATTACTGCGATGTTGTATCACCAGGGTGCGGGGTAAGGCACGATCCGGGCCGGGCAGTCGTGACAAAAGTGGTATCGAAGCGATTAATCCTCGGAAAGTGTCTACGAACCGTATCGGTATGGTCTTGATTATCGGTGTGTTGTGCACGCGATAATCGAGAGGCTATAGGATATTTAGGATTAGTTTCTATTCTTCTCACTCTGTTATCGTGCCTTAGAGTGTTGTAAGTTGGACCTCTAACGTATTTCTTTCCCTACCGTTATGCCTCGCGTGGGCAACCGGGCGGGAGGGCAAAGCGGCGAGGAGCTGCGAGTAGAAATCTGAGAGGGTTACGTGGGCACGAGCCCAATCATCACTGGGGTGGTGCTTCATTCGGGAGTTTTTGCGGCGTCACTGGCCCAGTGAGTTTAGCACTGGCGGCGATTCCTCTGCGGCCGTGATGTTTGAACCTTGATTCGCGGCGAGCAGAGAATATAGATTTCAAGGAGGCGACCACGTATTTGACTACGGAGAGTATCAGATGTACGCGAGTCTTGATGAATGTTATACCGTATTTCGAGTATGCGTAAGGGAATACGTCACGAAAATCTTGCCTTAAAGATAAGCCTTGAGCGTTTTTTTAGGCACAACTCACAAAGCGAATAGTTTTTCAGGAAGCGTTTCCACGACTTTCGTAGGGTAAATTCGGCTATGCCATTTCTAATTTTCACGGATTTTTCAGAGAGGCGAAACATTTTGGACCAGCGGAGAAGCGACACTTGGCACCCTCAATTTGTGACTTGAAATCGTCCATTTGGACGATTTGAAGAAGTGTACGTTTTTGGTGCCTTGTTCAAAGTCAAGGAGTTGGTAGGATATTTGTGTATAGTTAATCCTCACCTACACTTGCCTTGCACTTGTCTAAATCTTGGCCCGTTGGTTGGCCACTTCTTGACCTATAAATACCCCCTTAAGATGAAGAGTTCTTCATCCACAAATTACTTTCAAGTCTTGAAAATCCTCACTTCTCCTTGTTAGCCAATTCGTCCAAAGCCCTCTTCCCTCTAGCCTAAGTGGCCTTGGCGAATACCCCCTAGCCAAAAATCTACCCCCCCTCCCTTGGTAGAAAAGTTATCTTCTTGTATTGTTATAATGCCCAAAATACCCTAGCCCAAATACCTTAGTACTTAGTAGAAGTTGTGAAGAACTTCTAGGGTTCTTGGAGCATCTGACTTAGGAGCAAAACCTTGCTCAGTGTGACTTTCTAGGATATTATTGGGCTTACAGAGGTAATAATCCTAACCCTCTTTTGAATTAGAGAATACTTCTGTTATAGTATAAGAATAAGTATAAATACTTAGAAGTATATCAGAATAGAATTGAAGTATTAATCACTTAGAAGGGTTTAAAGAGGAATAATCAAATGTACTTACATAGAATTTGTTTTCTGATGAACTTATATAGCTCAGGGTAGGGAAGTCTTTGACTTAAGTAGAATTATGAACCCATATTTAGAATGACCTTGAGTAGGCTTTAATAGATATACTGTGACTATTATAAGTGACTCTGCTTGTGCGACATATTGACTTAGCGGTGGTTTTATTTGAGAAGGTATGTGATTCTTCTAAAGCATGATATTTTACAATATAACTACGGCAATGTCTTTGACTTAAGCCTAAATAATACTTACGGCAATGCCTCGGCTTAAGCACAGATAATACTTACGGCAATGCCTGTGGCTTAAGCTGAATGATAAGAAATGAAAACATTTCAAAAGACTCTTGAATCATATTATGAGAAGAGAACTAATTGGTTTTAAAGCGAAGCTTAAGAGTTATACTAGCTTTATGGGAAGTGAGTATAACCACTTAAGTTTTATAAAAGAAGCAGGTTTGCCTATGTGTTTATAACGGACTTGTATTGTGAAAAGAATAAAGATGGTTTGATCGATAGACATGATATCTTTCTATGTGTGTTAGTATCTTATAACGTTTGTATAGGTAAGTATCCTTATTGTGCTTATGTTGTTTAAAGATAAGTTGTTATGTTAGTATACTATCACTCACCTCTTGAGATGATCACAGGGGTTAAGCGCCCTCCGTCTGGGGTAGACTCGAGTGATGCAGGACCGTGATTCGAGAATACCTAAATGCGGGTCGGGGCCTATGCGGGCTACGAGAGTTCGAGTTAGTATGCGGGGTTATACCTCATGCGATCTGTGTGGCCATGCGGACAGCGAGTCGGGGCGATGCGAGGGTAGCTACCCTCGATGCGGGGTTTTACCTCATGCGGGCCCGTGTGAGTGGCCTATGCGGACTCGGGAGTCGAGTTGAGCTTGCGGGAATGATGATGAGGCGAGTGGCCACTGTTTGATC